>NIVC01003586.1:0-89477 GCA_002269645.1 Macrostomum lignano
GACATTCACAGACAGACACACAGACACCCGCAGACACACAGACACCCGCAGACACACAGACACCCAGACATTCACAAACAGACACACAAACACCACAAACAGACACACAGACAACCACAGACACCCACAGACAGACACAGACACCCACAGACAGACACAGACACCACAGACACACAGACACAGACAAGCAATCTACTTAAAAGAAGTAGAACTTTTTGTTTAAGCGATTAATCGCGTGCGGAGTCTGAAGATTGCGAAAGCCTCGCGAACAATTCGCCTCACCTCCACCAGCATGTCGGCCACATGCTCAGTCTCGAAGCGTGATTCAAACACCAACACCAATGTCTGGATGAACAAACTCCCTTTACTCTGGTTTCTCACGCTTAGCTGCCCAGGTGTCGCCGAGTGGGCTATCAGAATGTCATCGCAGCCCTGGCCACCTCCTGGACGCTGATCTCTCGTTTATTTCGTTGACCTTTTTCAGGAGCCTGACGAACTGATCAGCTTCCACCGGAGTCGGCCCTTGGATCCTCCGAGATCTAGCGTGTTGCTGCCACAGCAGAAGTAATTCCGTTGCGTATTTTCCTTGTTGGCGCCCGGCAAGCCTGGATGATGACCAACTTGGGCTTGCCGGCAGCTTGCAGCTGAACAGCTAGAAAATTTCAGCCTCCTTGACTTGTCTGCTGTCGCTGCCTATGAATGCAGTCTTTTTCGCCGTGCGACAGAATGCAGAGTACGCAGGAGTCATATCTCTCCGATTGTTGAAGGAACTGACTGCAGTCGGACAGAATTTCGTCAGCTTCGAGATCCTGCCTCACCGTCACTATGTACCCAAATGCTTCGAACAACAATCGAAGACTTCTGGAGTCAATTTCAGTTCCAACTCGCACCGAGTGCAATTGGGTGTTGAAAAAATGGCGATTGCTAATTATGAGACAGTGGCCCCCCGCCTATCGCGACTCACATTGTACGCTTCGGTAAAATTAATGCTCTGATGATACGTATGACATACGCAGTCATACGCACAGGCACTCACTCATACAGGAGTGTACAGCGGCCCTAACTCTATTTATAGTTAGGCATGTTTAATTTAGTTCCAAATCAATATGACTACTGGGCTAACTCGTACGGGCCCCAGTAAGTGGAAGTTCTAGACTTCTCTGGTTCCACATTGAAATATGGCCAAAAGTAAGTAAAGATAGTTATTAAATGAGTCCATAATTTTTTTGCTCCAACGAATTCTAGCCCAGCAGAACAGCAGCCAAACGCTAAACTGCACCACTAAGATGCCAGAAGCAGCAGACTGACTGTGCCTATTCTGTGTATTTTCAATGCAGACACGCAAGAAAAAAACTGGCTGATTCCTCGATTTCCAACAGCAATCATCAAGCACTTCGCACACGAGAGGCATGGTCGGGAAACACAGATAAAAGAAAATCACTTAACCAAAATGTCTGCGAATCTTTCTAATAAATCAGAAGCTACCGTATACGCTAAACAGCAACTGTTCTACTTGTAAGTAGTATCTAACAAACCATACAATGTAGGTAAAATTAAAATTGCTTAGTTGCTCAAGTACAATAATGTGGTCACCTCACGCCTAAATATATAATAATAATAATAATAGTATATAAAAAAATGAAAATTTGACTCGCATGCTGTGCTAATTCACCTATCTTTACTACTAGTTTGTAAGTAGTAACGTGAAGAAATCAAATTGTAAGGTCAGAAATCACAAAATTGTTCAAAAAGACAAAAAATGAAGTCCGATCCGCATTGCTCTGCAGATAAGTTCATAAATGGGGGGGATCTCATGAGACAGAATTTGCATACACTATAGTTAATATCAGATCCAGCAACCGCAAGGGAGGGAGCGAGCCAAGCCCTGCGAAAGCGTTAACCGTGACAAGCGGCAACTTAAGAGCGGCTCGTGCCACTTTTTAAAGACTCAAATACATGACATTGCGATGAATTCCTTGGTGGCTTACTCTTGGTTGAGGAGTAAGGGGGCCGCACCATCCAATAGGCTGGCAAAAACGATGGCGCCCCCCCATGATAGCGCGTCCCTCCAGATGATGACGTCACCTACGATGGTGCCCCTCCAGGTGATGACGTCACCTACGATGGTGCCCCTCCAGGTGATGACGTCACCCACGAAGGTGCCCCTCCAGGTGATGACGTCACACACAATGGTGCCCCTCCAGGCGATGACGCCACCCCACGATGACGTCCTCACGATGCGGCTTTTCAATAAAAAATACCGACTACGCCCTTTTCTTATTGAAAAGCCAACTCCAATGGCGACGCTTGTGGACACTGATAACGTTCGCAGCGGGGCAACTGAGGAACAGTTTAGCAAAATGAGAAATAAAATTAAACACGCTAACAGGCACAGAAACGGCGTCAATATTGTATATTAATAGCATGAAGAATTACACAAGCGGCTGCGCACATAACAATCTGGTGTCAAAATTTCTTCCCAATTGAGGATCGAGTAAGCTATCTCGATCGGAGCTCTTTACGGCGCCACGCCGGGGCTCTCCGTAGACTCCGACTGTTGTTGCTGCTGCTGTGGTTGCTCAGCTGCTTGAGTATCCGCAGCCAAAGCGGCTGGTGGCAGCGGCGGCGGCGGAGGTGGCAGGTCTATTGGCGGCACGTTAACTGACACAGGCGGCATGCCGGGCAAAGTGAGCTCTGTGCTCACTGGTGGAAGGTGTAAATCTGCCGGCTGCTGCTGCTGCTGCTGAGGTGGCGGAGGCGCCGGAGAAGCAGTAGAAGTCTCGGGCGGCACCAGCGGAGGCGGCGGCGGCGGCAGTGGAGAAGCCGCAGAAACTGGCGCCGGTGGCGGCGGAGGCGGCGGTGACGGCAGCGATTGAGAAGCCGCATAGGTGGGCGGCGGCATCGATTGTGGAGGCGGCGGCATCGATTGTGGAGGCGGCGGCATCGATTGTGGAGGCGGCGGCGGCGGCGGAGGCAGCGGTGAAGACACGGGGGCGGGGGCAGCACTGGGCGTGGCGGCGGCTGAACTGAGCGGCACCTGAAATATTTTAAATCAAGTCTGGTGACCAAATCGGAATGGTAATTGGATGGTTTTAAAACTGCTGCAATTCAAAATTTTATCTCTTCCCCGTGGGGGGGGGGTGGCTAGTCCACATATACTAATACACTAATAAAAAATTAACAGAAACCTGTTGAAATGATGGAGTATTCAGTTTGACAAAGCCTAAAAAGTACAAATAAAAGTATATTGTTGAAGACTCGAACTTCTACCTCAGTAAATCCGTCGCTAGCCGGAGCGCGCATTACGTCGCTAGGCAACGGAGTCAGCTGATCTACCGGCGGCTCCCTCGTGGGGATCCGATGCAAATAGCCGTAGCCGATGCCGCAGCCAAGTAGGCCTTCGCCGCCCCAGACAGAGTTGGGTGTAATCGTCACCTCGCGGCAGGAGTCCGACACAGTGCTGTACACGTACAGCTTCAGCGGCTTGCCATCGTGGGCTTCGATTAGTGTGATCAGATCCTCGTAGTCCTGCGGGAGGGTTGCCAGAGCTATTCCGACTCAGTATGCGGCAGTTTAAGTGACATTGTCACACAACCGGCGAGAGGCATTACTGCCCATTACGCCGACTCCTCTGAGCAGTCACACAAACGCGCGGATACGTACGCAGTCATACGCACAGGCACACTCACACAGGAGTGTACAGCGCCCCTTACTTTATTTTATCGTTAGGCATGTACACTTCACTGTGCCTTGGAGTTGGCTCTCAGGGGCGTTAATTGCACGAGCGGAGCCAAGCCAAAATTCCAATTTAGCCCAAAATCAATGTGACTGCACTTGGAATCGAGCCTGGGCCGCTGGCACAACAGAGCGCAGCGCTAGTCCACTGGGCTACGTGCCCCTAAGCCTGACTTTTTGTTTGCTAGAGGGATCTGACAGTGCCTCTGTCAGTACAGAATGATCTGACAGTATCTCTGTCAGTACAGAATGATTTGACTGTGTCTCTGTCAATACAGAATGATCTGACAGTGTCTCTGTCAGTACAGAATGATCTGACAGTGTCTCTGTCAGTACATAATGATCTGACAGTGTCTCTGTCAGTACATAATGATCTGACAGTGTCTCTGTCAGTACATAATGATCTGACAGTGTCTCTGTCAGTACAGAATGATCTGACAGTGTCTCTGTCAGTACAGAATGATATGACAGTGTCTCTGTCAGTACAGAATGATCTGACAGTGTCTCTGTCAGTACAGAATGATCTGACAGTGCCTCTGTCAGTACAGAATGATTTGACTGTGTCTCTGTCAGTACAGAATGATCTGACAGTGCCGCAGAAGGCAAAAAAGAACAGACCTGCAACAGAGTGTCGGCCCCAATGATGTAGTCGGTGTCAGACTGCAGTCCAGCCAGACCCGCAGGCGAATTCGGCTGCACGTCCATCACGTGCCAAACGTTCTCGTTGGCCCCGTCGAATGAGCAGAATCGAATACTGACACCCAATAGGCCCTGGCCGCCCCAGCCTTCACACGGCACCAGGGTGACCTCGCGACAGCTCTGAGTCTTGCTGCTGTACACCAGAGTGCGCACAGGCTTGTCCTTGTGCTGGATTAGCAGGTCTCTCAGGTTCTCATTGTCCTCATTCTGAAATTTGGTTTAGACAGGCCATTTGATTTAATAAATTTTGAATAAACTATTTGATGCTTATTAAACAGGCAATTCACATAGAGCTTAACTTACTAATCGTGTATTTCCAATAGCAATGATGAAGTCAAAGAATGCCTCTAGGCCTGCCTTGTGACCTGGCGAGTTTTCTTGTACCTGATACAAATTGCAAATTTATTTAACAAAATTTGTATGGTTGGGGTGGTGTGGGCTAAATCTAAAATAAATTCAGTTTTAGCCTAAATTCAGTTCTTATGCAATAAATAATTATTAGGCCTAATCATTAATTTAGAGCTTCAATTAAAAACAAGATAATTATCATATCTAGGCCTAGATCTAGATAATTTAGATTATTAATAGATTAGAACATAGATTACTAGAATAACTAGATGGGCCACTTAGAACATTTTCGTGTAAGCTACTTTCAGTTCAGTAGTAAGTTAAACAGAAGAATTTTAATATATTTATACAGATAAGAATCATTTATTGGCTCTTACCCCAACTAAAACCCTCAAATGCACCTTTCCACACTGCTTCCATACCCTGCCTTAAATTTTATTGCCTTTCTTGGAATGCTAGCCTAAAGTTGCCATGTACATTTCAGTGGACTGGCTAATGTACATTACTGCTAAACCAATTAGCTTGCAAGCTACTTATGCCTGCAAGCTCAGGAGCTTCTAAACTTATCAATGTCATTTTAGCTGCCTTTATTTTTATAAAATAGCTTATATATTCTCCATTGCTATTGAACTAAAAGTAGAAAGCTATTTAGTCATTTTAGTATCTGTGGATTAGAAGCAATGCTGAAGCAAATATATAAAAATTGAAGTAGAAATGCTTTTATAAGTTAATCTATTATTTCTATATTCTATATAATTTGTATATTACTTTTTATTAGTTTTATATATATATTTATTGAGAATATTCTCATAATTTCTAGAAAATTTGATCCAAAAACTTTATGGAACATTCTAGAAGCCTACTGGGTAGATATATATTGAGGGTGAGTATGTGCAATCTTAAGAGATTACTTTTCATGATTGTTGCTTTTGAAGCCAGATCAACTAAATGGATCTCTATTAACCCTTTATTAATGGCCTATTATTCTATAACTTCAAATCTGGCATTAAAGCAACTGAATTGAGCCACTATATTAACAGTGCATTTGGTGCCAGTATAGTGTCTAAACATACTACAAAGATTAGTTTGCTCAGTTTTGCCAAAGATATTTTAGCCTCAAAGATTTGCCCTGGTTAGGATATCCTTCTGACATGAATGATGACTATCTGTGCACACTTATTGAGGCTAACATCTGAGAAACTACTTGTAAGTTGGTGCAAGTCCTTAGGGTAGACATCAAACAATTGCCATTCACTTGCATCAACTGGGCAAGGTGCACAAGTTGACTCAATGGGTATCCCATGAATTGTCCAATTGGGACCACAAATGTAAGGCAGAGATGGCCACATCTTTTTTTTCTATTGGCATATGTATAAGTGGCTAAAGTTGATTGTTTTGGCAATAAAAATTATATTTACATATAAATATCAAGCATTGCCAGTCAAGTGAATTCTTATGCAACCCCTAAGCCATAGTCTAAGGCCAGACTCCACCTTTATAAGGTCATGCTATGCATTTGGTAAGACTATAAAGGTGTGATCCTCTATGAGCCATAGTCAGGAAGGTGGCAAGTGCACGCGGGAATCAATTTATGGAAAAATCCTTGGTGCACGCCAATGTATGCCAATTTTTTAAAACCCTTAACATGACGTTTCTGTTGCATGCCAAAAATCTTGAATACCAAAAATCATGTACGCTGAAAATTGTGTATACCAAAATCCTATATGCCAAAAGTGGTTACACCCTCTGTTTACCCTACAGTAAATTGTAAAAATTTGAATATTAACCGTATTAGATACTATTTTTAAATAAATTTTCTACTTACATTAAACAAAGTTTATATAAAAAAAGGAAATTCACTACAAAGAACATAGTGAGTATCAAAAACTTTTTCTTCACATTTCAAGAAACAAATAAACTAAGTCTACAAGAGTCACAAAATAAGAGCATTTAAAAGTTATTGGATATTTTAATTTTAATGTAGGCTGTAGAGTGTAGGCCTGGCTGTAGGCTAGGCTGTAGCCTCAACTAGTTTGTTTAATCAATATTCAAATTGAATTGTTCACGTTTAACTTTATATATTGTATATATATTGTGTATACATCTATATCTGACTTGTTGATATATTGTCAGTTTGTAATTGCACGCCAAGGTTACACGCCAAGTAAAAAACTTGTACACTGAAAATTTAGGCGTGGCTTGAGACCCCTATTTGCACGCCAACTTTGCACACCAAAATTTTAGCGTGGCTTGTGCACGCAGGAAAATTCCCGCGTGCAGGCCACTATCCTGAGTATGGTCTATGAGCTGCTGTCATCCAACATATCAATTATAGCTAACTAGTACAAAGGTCCAAAGGCTAGACAGATTAGCTACTACCATTGCATAGAAGCAACTGAATCATGGTTTGGTCCAATTCTTGCAAAATAATGTCTGCCCCACATTGCTAAGATTTGGCTAGGAACTAATGTCTTATTCCCTATATTCTTCTACCCTGGTGCCTAGTAACTACTATCTATTCTTGGCCCTAACCAATATCTTAACAAGCAAAAATTTATTGATGAAGAAGCCTTGAATAACTAGCTTAATAATTTTTTCCTCAAAACCTAAGAAATTCTAGACTGATAATATTATTTCTAAATTCTACCTGAAAAATAGCAAGCAGTGATCAATTTGGATGGCAATTACTTTGCTTCTTATTTACATTAAAAAAACTCAGTTTGGAGGAAGGTTCTAGAAACTATAAGAACATTCTTAACAACCAAATAGATTTCCTAAGATATATTTAAATAGACATTCAAAGAAATCATCAAGATAATTTAAAAAAAATAGTATTTAGAAACTTTATATTGACTTGCACCATAGTAATCATTGTACTTTTACTTAACTTATATAAAATAATTAAATATATTGGCAAATCTATATTATCAAATGCATAGCATAATGGACAAGTGACAACCTATTTGATTTATATCTTTAAGAATACATTAGAAGCATTATTTTGGGGCCAACATGTTTATAAATCTGGTCTACTATATTATCAATTGTGCTAGAGTCTGCCAAAAACTTTGATAATAAGTGTCCTTTATTTTTTAGGTCTTCGCCTAAGGGGGACTGACTGCCCTCGATCCTGGTTGCGCAACTATGTTCATGTTGGTTTTACTTGTGATTGTGAGTTGTGACTTGTCTAATACGAGATGAATAATATTTTGTTGGTTTTGTTTGCCTAAAGATATATGCTTTTTATACCATTTTGTTCACATTAGCATTTCACTTACATTTTAGAATGAATCACATATTTATTACGCTTACAGTTTATAAACTAATATTTCTCCTAGAAAGTATTGTCAAAAAATGAGTAACATTACGAATAGCGTACCCGAAGAACATGATATCCTTCTGTCCCACCTCCAGGTACAGGTGTGCTATTTTCAGCACCCATTAACGAAGCTTTAAATACGTTGTCGTAAGATTAAATTATATAAATAATGAAACTTCAACACATTTAAGATTCAGGACTGTTCAAAGAATGTCGTGATCTTCACAGAAAAGCATTTCTAAAAAATCTTGTAACACGTAATATATTTATTTATGACACAATAAAGCACATAATTGTTTAATATAATAAAATATATTTTCTGTTTTTCAAATAATGTGGATACACAACGTAGTTTATTCACTAGGATTTACTTCTTAGCAAAAATTATTTGTTTTAATCGAAAAACATTTAAAATTTAGATTCCGGCCACTTTTAAAACTTATACATGAAAATTGACATGTGAAAATGTTTGCCTTACTCTTTCGAAAATGCTTTATTTGAAAAAATACGAAACTCAAAAGTAAAATTTTATGGGTTCAACGACTATTCCAACATTATATTAAATAAATCTTGACGAGAGGACCTAATTTGTGTTTCTATTCCGGACCACCTGGGCCGGTGGCGTTTTGTCACTTTTTTACGCGCTGATTTGCAAGCAGTAATTTGTCTAAAAAGCCTCGGTCACTTTGGACACCAGCAGGTTGTTGGCACGTTGATAATCTGATTGTTGGGAGAAAAGGCTACATGCATGTAAGTACAGTCACATAATTAAAACTTGTTTAATCAGATGATCGCTTCCCCATCTGGAACTACACTCTTGGTAGCTGGAGAGGGACTTTAATTTTTGCTTGTTTGCTTATCTGTGCTGAATTAAAGCAGAAATTGTTCGATAATTATCGCAGCAGCGATCGGAGTGCTCTACAACAAACGATCTACATTACACAGTAGGGAGCGGCGCACTAGTATATGGGGCGATACTGCTAGCTATCTCGTCGATCAGTCGTTCAATCAGTGCATTGAATCATTCAGATCATGCATGCATCTGCATATCATTTGTGCCCCGTCAGGCAGCCGCGGGCAAACTATAATTTATTTTTAATGTTCACCGTATATAGCTTTAGTTAGCCTCTGAAGATTAATTATTAATCATTACGTCAGCGCTACATGTATTTGAGAGGTTCGTTATTAAACAGGGGCGTCGCCATAGATTTTGTGTTGTGGGGACAAGTCAAGAATTCTACATGTGCATAGCTAAATTCCTACATCTACATTATTATTTTGAGAATCGGTGTTGTTAGCACTCATTTAATTGGTGCTGCAGGAATTCGTTTTGGCGCCGCAGACATTATACAGGCACTCATTTTTGGTTTCGTATTAATTTATTAATTTGTTATTGATCTCCACAACGGGTCACAAAAAGGTGGGGTAAGGGACAACATATTGGCATGTCCCCCATAGCTTTTATTTGGGGCCCCCCGGTGGCGACGCCCGGTGACGATTTGCACAATTCGGTGAAGTGTACATGTGTACTGCATTCGGTCACTCACAATCTCGCCAACGCAAGAACCTACTGCACAAGTCCTCTCTGCATGATCAATGCGATCCAGTCCCAGCAGCAAAAGAAACCAGTTGGCAGGATAGCTTGGAGTCCCTTCTAGGATCCTCAAACTAGGGTTGAGGGGGCGGTTATGGATTAGTTTAATCTACGGATTAGCTGATTTATAATCTTTTGGAAATCGCTCTGCTTGGCTCTCGCTGCCTTCTTAGCCAACACGACCTACATGTGCAGTAGCTGCTCGCCACATCTCTGCTACCAGCTTGGAGCTGACCATCTGACATGAGATTATTTTCTGTATTCTGAGGCTAAAGAAGCTGTTTCCGATCAAAGGCCAAATTAAAGAAGGTCGAAAACGTATCACGTAAAATTTGATCTAGCACGGTGCTACTCGTAATTCATATGCAGTAAGCTACGTAAGCAGAGAAGGGAGTTTCAAGAGCGGTGTTTAACTTGATTTTAGTTTGTACAAATCGTTTCGACTATTGTATAATTTAAACGTCAAATTACTGTGATAAGGTAATTTGGAGCAGTGAGCATAAATTCCACACAGGCATCGAAAGAAATGGAACTTCATGCTTGTACACTCTTGCTAACACACGCTGGATCCGCAGTCCAAGTCCAGAGCCGCAACAATAATGTTGTATCCCCCTTCCTCGCTGGCACGGCCGGGTTGGGCGACGGGTAGCGGTGTCGGGGTTCGGGTACTGGACTGCCCAGGGCTTACGAGCTCGATCGGCGACCCCGAGGCGTACGGACACTTCGGGGGGAGGTCAAGGTTGAGAAGTCGAGAGAGAGGGGAGGGGCGGCTGTGGGCGGGCGGCCACTCGACAGCCTGGTGAGTCAAGGAAGAGAGAGAGGGCTGCGGGCGGTCGGCCACTCGACAGCCTGGTGAGTCAAGGAAAAGAGAGAGGGCTGTGGGCGGGCGGCCACTCGACAGCCTGGTGAGTCAAGGAAGAGAGAGAGGGCTGCGGGCGGTCGGCCACTCGACAGCCTGGTGAGTCAGACTGAGGAGAGAATGAGAGAGAGAGAGATCAGGAGAGCGACCCCGAGGAACACAGGCAATTGTCTCGACAGCTTACCGGGCCGGGTCGATTATAGCACTCATACACGGGAAGGCCGATCGATTGCAATAAATTGAGTCTTCGCAGTAAGAGACCGTCTCTACGGTTGATCGCTGGTCACGTTCGTTTATTTATCGCGGTGGGCGCAAATGGGCGCAGGCACGGTGAGAAAAGGGGCGGGGTCTGAGCGTCGCCTTAAATAACGAGTAAAAAGGGGCAGGGGCGCAAACAAGGGGGGGAGAAAGGGCTTAAACAATGGAGCTGATTGACAGCTGATTGGCTGCGGCGAGGGGAGGGTGGAAGCGCGCACGGCCAGGGAGAGGGAGAGAGAGCAGAGGCCCAGCCAATCAGCACGGCTAGCCAAAGGGCTAAACAGCCAAGGCGAGAGAGAGAGAGAAAGAGAGCAGAGGCTCAGCCAAAGGGCTCATAGCTCCAGACTGGCTTGAGCCGGGGGGGGGGGGGTAACAATAATCAACTACCAAAGTCAACAACTATCAAAGTGCACTTGCACCAGGGGAGCACTGTGACACAGGTCACAACACCCTCCCCCCTAAAAAAAAGAAAACGACGCGCTTTGACTGAATGAAAATGAAAAAAAAATGTAATGAAATGAAACTGAATGAAAGAGACCAAGAGTGTCAGGCAGCGGCCGAGAGCGCAGGACAGGGGCCGAGGATGTCGGACAGGCCGAGAACACCGGGCACGGCCGAGAATGCCGGACTGTGGCCGAAAACGCCGGGCATGGCCGAGAATGCCGGACAGCGACCGAGAATGCCGGGCAGCGGCCGAGAACGCCTGGCATGGCCGAGAATGCCGGACAGCGGCCGAGAATGCCGGGCAGCGACCGAGAACGCCGGGCATGGCCGAGAACGCCGGGCATGGCCGAGAGTGCCGGACAGCGGCCGAGAATGCCGGGCAGCGGCCGAGAATGCCGGGCAGCGACCGAGAACGCCGGGCATGGCCGAGAGTGCCGGACAGCGGCCGAGAATGCCGGGCAGCGGCCGAGAATGCCGGGCAACGACCGAGAGCGCCGGGCATGGCCGAGAGTGTTCCCCGCCCTTCCTTCGGGGCCGCTCCCAGTGCCAAACAGAGGGATCACAACGACGATCAGAGGAGAGATGGGATGAAATGAAGGAGTGAAGGTCTCTTGCCCGCCCTGGCATCCTGCCCCAGAACCCCCTAGACCGCCACCTCCGCCGCCCGGCGCAACAACCCCAACACGCGTCCTCCGTCGATTAGTTCAAACTGAGGGATCGCAACACTCATGACGAACCGAGTGCTTCGCTTGAAGGCAGGCCGCCGCCAGACACGCCGAGCATGACCCCGACACTTGGCGCTGATGTCACGGAGAATGAACTTGACAGTCTGAGCCAAAAGCTCGGCGATTTCGCGTCGATGATCCAGCCGCTCGCTGCCGCACAGTCCCACCATTTCAGTCAAAAGCCGGAACATCGCAGCTGGACTCCCCGACAACAAAGCGTGCCGAAGCTCCGACCGGATTCGAGCTCTTCGCTGCGTTGCCTCCCCGCTCCAGGTGTATTCCACCTCGGTACTCGGCTCGCTCCTCATCAGCCACGCTGGCGACTCCCGTTGGTCGATGACGAGCTCCGGTTCGTCTTCTGACATCGAAGTTTCGCCGTCGGATTCATTCAAGAGCTCTTCTTCCTCTGACTGCGTGATTTCACAGCAGCTCTGAGCAGTCTCCTCGCCGCCGCAACCACCACGCTCGCTTCCTTCCGACTCCCTGTCCTCGTCTGACTCTTCTGTTTCGTCTTCAATCGTTACGACAAACTCCTCCGGGACGCACATCCCATCCGGCGGGACAAAATACCGGGCGCACTCGAGCGGGTTGCTAACGGCATCCTGCCCGAACCGGTCGTACAGCGCTCGTCGAAACGGACACAGCAGGACCGCACTCGCATGCTGCAGCCTCTGGAAATTCTCCGTTCCACCGGGTCCACACTTGTCGGGGTGCCGTCGCAGGCTCTCACGGCGGTACGCACGTCGCAGCTCCTCCTCCGTCGCGAAGGGGCTGACACCAAACTCGGCGTAGAGGTCCATGCCCGGAAAGCAGTGCCTGCAACAACCACGACTCACTTTTGAGAGCAGGGCAATGGTTCCTTCGAGCCTCTTTGGGGCGCCGATCCTTCATCCCTGATGGCAGGGTTGGGCAGGTGGGACCTCCACTGACGGGCCTTAAGAGGGGAAATATATATTTTTGTTTGTGAAGCAGAGGCAATAACACGAGCCCAGTTTTCAATAACGCGGGTGATGACGCAGACGATGCTTCGAACCAAATGTTGATGACGCAGGTGATGACGCGGATGATGCTTCGAACCAAATGTTGATGACGCAGGTGATGACGCGGATGATGCTTCGAACCAAATGTTGATGACGCAGGTGATGACGCGGATGATGCTTCGAACCAATTATTTATGACGCAGGAGATGACGCGACATTGCGCACGCACTCACGTCCGCTCTTAATAATAAACGGGCGTTCCATAACGCTGCGGAACCCTTCGATCCCTCTGGGGTCGACCTTCGATGACTTCAACTGGCGCTTCCGGCTGCGGCTGCACTCCTGGCTGCTGCACATCCATTGGTTCTCCCTCCTCTCGAACCCGCCCGGAATGTCGCCACCATCGCTCCTCATCCTCATCGTCCGATTCCGTCTCTTGAGCAGGACCTGGGTGGTACCTCCTTGGTGCAGGACGCCGAGGGCCACCGGTGCCGTCGACCGGGTACTTCCGGTACCGAGGCAGGAGGTTGTTAAAGTGCACCACCTTGATCGGCTTCCGTCGACCTTCCTGTCGAATCCTATAGCGCGTCTCCGACAGCTTCTCGAGAACTACGGCAGGTCCGGTCCAGGGTGAGTGGAGCTTCGCTTTGGCACCGGCCTTCAACACGGGGTTGTAGACGAACACCTCGTCGCCAGCCACGAATTCTCGACCCTTCACCTTCCGGTCGTACCAGTCTTTCTGCACTCGTTGATATGACGTTATTCTCTCACGCACCACCCGATGGGCTTCCACGAGCGTCTCCCGCAGGTTCTGGACTTCCTCGCAGTACGGTTCGATGTCCAGTGGGCGCGCCACTCCCAAGTCAACTGGCAGAGACATCTCGCGACCATGCAGAAGGAAGAAGGGTGAGTAGCCGGTGCCGCGGTGCACACTGGAGCGATACGCCATGAGCGCCGGGGCAACGAATTCGTCCCACCGCCTCTGATCCGGCTCCTTCACCAGGTGCGCCCGGATCACTGCAGTCAGCGTCTTATTGAAGCTTTCCACTTGGCCGTTTCCAGAGGGGTGATAGGCGGTCGTACGCGTCTTTCGGATATTCAGACTTTCGCACAGCTGGCCGATCAATTGCGACTCGAAATTGGCTCCCTGATCCGAGTGGATTGTCCCTGGGGCTCCGTAGTGACAGACCCACTCCTCGAGCATTGCCCTTGCACAGGTGCTGGCCGTCTGATCTGGCACCGGTACTGCCACTGGCCACTTACTGAACGCGTCCTGCATCGTCAGTATGTATTTGTTGCCTCGGACGCTGGTTGGCAGTGGTCCAATCAAATCCACCATCACTCTTTCAAACACATGGCTGCTGGGAATCGGCTCCAATGGGGCCTTCCGCCGCATCCCGGGCTTGCTCCGGTTACAGTCGTCACACCTTCGCACAAACTCCTCGACCTCTCGCTTCAAGCCGGGTCTCCAGAATCGGTTCCTGACTTTCTCCAGAGTCTTTGCTACGCCGAAGTGTCCACCTCCTGGTCCAGAGTGCAGCGTCTGCAGAGCGTCGGGGATCAATTTCTTCGGGAGAACAGCCCGCGGTGGGTGACGTCCCAGATCCTTGATGACGAGGGTGTTGTCCACAATTTCCAGCCGAGGCTTTTGTGCCCAGATGGCTCGGGTCGTTGGTGACGCACCCCGAGGTGGCTCTTCGTTTGCTCGGCCGGCGTGCATCGACTGGTAAACTGGAGCGATGTCGTTGTCCACAGCTTGTGCTGCTGCCAGCTCATCTCGGCTGAGCAACCCGAGCAGCGTCGTTACCCTGACCCCGGGGAGGTCATCAGTCCGGCACGACGGGCAGTTATCCATTTCGGGATGTCGTCGCGGCGGCTTGCGTGACAGCGCGTCCGCATTCTGATGACGCGCCCCTGGCCGATGCTCCACTGCGAAGTCGAATGGCGCCAACCTCTCCATCCACCGAGCCAACTGGCCTTCCGGCTGCCTCATACTTCGGAGCCACTGCAGACTTGCGTGGTCGGTGCGCACCCGGAACCTCCGGCCAAGTAGATAGTACCGGAACCTCTCTGCGAATGTCACCAGCGCCAGGAGCTCGATTCGTGTCGTGCAATAGTTGAATTCGGCCCCTTGCAGACGCCGACTCCCGTACGCAATAACCCGCTCTGACCCGTCTTCTTGTACCTGCGACAAGACTGCTCCGAGACCCTGTCGGGTACTTCCATCGGTATCCAAGATGAACTCACCAGCCGTGGGGTCGAAGTTCGGGTAGGCCATCACGCGGCAACCGGTCAATTCTTCTTTCAGCTTTTTGAAGGCCTCATCGTGTTCCTCTCTCCAACTGAACGGCTTGTCTTTCTTTGTCAGATCAAAAAGTGGTGCAGCGACTATCGAGAATTCTGGTATGAAGTTTCGGTAGTAACCAGCCAGACCCAGGAACGACTGAAGGTCTTTTGCATTTCTTGGAATGCTCCAGTCACGGACTTCCTTGATCTTCTCCGGGTCGACATCGATTCCGTCCTTTGACACGACGTGGCCAAGGAATTTGACCTCATCGGCCAGGAATCTGCACTTAGATGGCTTTAGCCTCAAGTTGGCTGCGCGCAGGCGCTGGAATACCGCCTCGAGATTCGTTAGATGCTCGCTGACAGTTCGGGACCAAATGATGATATCGTCGATGTAGACGAGCGCCATTTTCCACAGAAGGTCGTGTAGTACCATATTCATCAACCTTGTGAATGTCGCCGGCGCATTGGTCAATCCGAAGGGCAGCACCTTGAACGCGAATTGCCCCCGATGCGGAATGACAAAAGCAGTCTTTTCTTGATCCTCCCTTTTGACCTTAACTTGCCAATAGCCGGAGCAAAGGTCGAGCGTCGAAAATACAGCCGCACCTCCGAGCGCTTCAAGTGCGTCATCGACACGCGGGATTGCTATGGCGTCCTTGACAGTTCGTTGATTCAACTCTCTGTAGTCGACACACAGTCGCAGTTCCCCATTCTTTTACGGACACAGACCACTGGCGAACTCCACGGCGATTGGGTCGGTTCAATCATCTTCGTTGCCAAAAGCTCGTCGATTTGTCGGTCGACTTCGCCGCGCCAATGTGGCGGTAGCCGTCGCGGAGGCTGTTTTACGGCTGTTCCGGTGGTCTCAATTTCATGCTGCACGATGTCCGTCGTCCCGAGGCGCGCTGTACTCTCTGCGAAAACATCTGCGTATCGATTCACCAATCTTAGGAAACTCGCTTTGTCTGCCCCCGTGAGCTGCTTGGAGCCGTGCTGGTTCAGTGCCGCCTCTGGGTCCCATGGATCGCAGCTGGGTCGTAAAACCGACGCTTGCTCTTCGATGCTGGCTACCAGAACCTCTTGAGCCGGATCTGATGGTCGAAACCAGCCGATGACAGCTCCCTTCCGCAGCCGCAGCTCGGAGTCCGTGACATTCGCGAAGTGAACTGGTAGGGTGTTGCCCTGCTGGATGAGGCAGACGCTCCTGGCTAGCATTGGTCTCTCATCGCTCTTCAGTTTTTCGTCTGGTTCGGCGACGCCGAGCACTCCGGAATTCTGTGTCGCTGTTCTCCGAATCCTGGCTGAGACGGTCCGTTCGTGATTGGCCGGAATGATCAAGTTTTCGTTCAGGTACAACCGGCAGACGACTGGTTTGTGCTTGGTCTCTCGGATTGGCACACGTGAACCGTTCACGCGGAAAACTCCTCCGGCGAAATCGATTTGGCACCGGTGGCGGCGTAAGAAGTCGGTGCCTAGCAACAGTTCGTAGCCGACCCCTTGGACCACCGCAATTGGCGTCTGTAAAGTTTCTGATCCGAACTGTAGGGGAAGCGACGCGCATCCTAACACATTCATGGGAGTTCCGTTCGCTGAGATCAGGTGGGTTTCCGAAGGGCTGAGTTCAACTCGAACCGACTTGCTCAACTGCCGCCAGGTCCTCTCGTTCACCAGCGACATGACCGAGCCCGAATCCAACAGACACGGCAACTCAATCTCGCCAATTTTTACCGACACGTAGATTGACACGGGATTAAAAGCTGTTGCAGGTTGATCTCTATCTCTTGAGCAGTCCGCCGGACATCCTGCTGCACGTCGCTCCGGGGCTGCATCTTCGTCTCGGGTTGGGGCCTCTACTGTCTCGGCGGAACTCCCTCGCCCCTGCGGAAGTTCCCCTTGCCGTTTCCCTGTTGCTGACGGGTTGGGCAGTTAGTCGCGATGTGCCCTGGCTTGTTGCAGAAGAAGCAGCGAATTCCTCCCGTTCGTCGAGGCTTCTGATGGTCGCCTTCGTCGGAGTCGGTCGGTCGAGCTGCGGCGCTGCTATGCGGTTCCGCTCTCAGCGACTCGAGCTGAACCACTTTGCCTTGAAGCTGCCTCACCAGTTTCTTCAACTCCTCGAGCTCTTTGTCCTTTTCTTGGGAGTAGGCTCCATCCTCCCGAGGCACAGATTCCGCCGCGCCGCTCACCACGAAGACTCCTCGGTGGCCGCTGCCAGTTGCTCCAGCCGATCTCGGTCCCTTCGCCGCCTTGGACGCCGCCTCGAGCTGCCTCACCGCGCGTTGTGCTGCCACCAGACCTTCGGGCTGCTGCAGGTAGAGCTTCTCTCGCTGGAGGTCGGAGAGTCTCACCCCTTGCATGAAGCGATCCTTTGCGAGGTCGTCCTGCAGCTCGGCAGTTGCCGCCGGGTAGGCACAGCGCACCAGTTCAAGGAGAGCATCTGCGTAGGCCTCCAACGACTCGCCATCCTTCTGATCTCGGGTTTTTAGCTCGACCTTGCTGTCCTGCTCTGTCCGGTACCGGGAGAAGCGAGCCTCCAACCGGGCGGTGAATCCCTCGTAGTCCAGCGGATCCACAGGATCGTCGGGTCCCGGCAGGTTCAGATTATCGACCGCAGCGTACGCCGTAGCGAGATCCAGCATGCTCATCAAGTGCTCGCGGCGATGCTCCTCGTCAATCTCGGCGGAGTCGCAATAAGCGTTGAAAGAGCGCAGCCAGAGTCGAAAATTCATGCTTGACGTGTACTTCACGGGCTTCGGGAGTCTCGGTGGCTGGGCTGGTCCATCCGCTCGCAGACGCTCGGCTAGCAGCCGAATCAGTTCGTCCACATTCGCCATGACAGCTCACAAGCAAACTGAGCAGTCCCTGTTCGGGCGCCAATGTTGTATCCCCCTTCCTCGCTGGCACGGCCGGGTTGGGCGACGGGTAGCGGTGTCGGGGTTCGGGTACTGGACTGCCCAGGGCTTACGAGCTCGATCGGCGACCCCGAGGCGTACGGACACTTCGGGGGGAGGTCAAGGTTGAGAAGTCGAGAGAGAGGGGAGGGGCGGCTGTGGGCGGGCGGCCACTCGACAGCCTGGTGAGTCAAGGAAGAGAGAGAGGGCTGCGGGCGGTCGGCCACTCGACAGCCTGGTGAGTCAAGGAAAAGAGAGAGGGCTGTGGGCGGGCGGCCACTCGACAGCCTGGTGAGTCAAGGAAGAGAGAGAGGGCTGCGGGCGGTCGGCCACTCGACAGCCTGGTGAGTCAGACTGAGGAGAGAATGAGAGAGAGAGAGATCAGGAGAGCGACCCCGAGGAACACAGGCAATTGTCTCGACAGCTTACCGGGCCGGGTCGATTATAGCACTCATACACGGGAAGGCCGATCGATTGCAATAAATTGAGTCTTCGCAGTAAGAGACCGTCTCTACGGTTGATCGCTGGTCACGTTCGTTTATTTATCGCGGTGGGCGCAAATGGGCGCAGGCACGGTGAGAAAAGGGGCGGGGTCTGAGCGTCGCCTTAAATAACGAGTAAAAAGGGGCAGGGGCGCAAACAAGGGGGGGAGAAAGGGCTTAAACAATGGAGCTGATTGACAGCTGATTGGCTGCGGCGAGGGGAGGGTGGAAGCGCGCACGGCCAGGGAGAGGGAGAGAGAGCAGAGGCCCAGCCAATCAGCACGGCTAGCCAAAGGGCTAAACAGCCAAGGCGAGAGAGAGAGAGAAAGAGAGCAGAGGCTCAGCCAAAGGGCTCATAGCTCCAGACTGGCTTGAGCCGGGGGGGGGGGTAACAATAATCAACTACCAAAGTCAACAACTATCAAAGTGCACTTGCACCAGGGGAGCACTGTGACACAGGTCACAACAATAAAACTTGGCTCACGACTCCGGTAGGTCTTCAAAGTGACGCTGCTCACGTCTGATTTCTTCAGATTAGTCCCGTTTGATGTGGCGGAATCCGCTGCAGGCCGAATGACATCCAGCATCCGTTCTTGACTGCCGAATTGATGGCGCCTGCTTGCATGAGCTTTCTGCGGCGACCCACGCACCGGCGGCATCGATGACTGCAGCAGCGAGTCGTTGCTTCGTCGATGAGGTGCGGCGGACGTCGGCAGAGGACGCGACTCCAGCTCGCAGAGCAGGCAGTCTTTATAGAGCGCCGACTTAAGAAAACGAGCATAGCTGTCCATGCGCATCAGGTTGAAGATCTGGCTCTGCGCTGCGTTGAACATGCCGACATCGAGCTGGCCGCTGCTCAGGCGACGCTGCACCTCGCGCTCGGTGGCGCCGTCCAGATTGATACTCGCTGGAGCCTCGCAGCCAATGTGGAGTCGCTCGATACGATGGGCCGCGGCGAGAATCTGCTGAGAGAGGGTGCAGACGTTATTGACTTTACTAGATAAATGAGCTCCCAGGTGGGAAAATTGATGAAAAAATTGTGGTGACCATTCGGAAAAGCTGCGTCATTGCATAACGCGAGTCTGGGGAAGGATATCCTCTTGTACTCAGACAGTCAAGCAGCGATCCTCGCCCTTGAGCGCACCACCACCACCGACTACATCGGGTAGCTTAACTGCATGCTTAGGTGCCTTCAACAAGGTGTCTCTAATATGGATTTCCGCGGGCACTCGGGCCATCCCAGCACCCCAGCTGCTGCCCAATCACAGCAGGGTGAGCTGGAGTGCAGAGCTGCTGCCCAATCACAGCAGGGTGAGCTGGAGCTCAAGAGCTGCTGCCCAATCACAGCAGAGTGAGCTAGAGCCCAGAGCTGCTGGCCAATCACAGCAGGGTTAGCTGGAGCCCAGAGCTGCTGCCCAATCACAGCAGGGTGAGATGGAGCCCAGAGCTGCTGCCCAATCACAGCAGGGTGAGCTGGAGCTCCGAGCTCAAACGTGCCACTGGCTCACAGTTGGCTGGCTTGGGAGATGACGCTCATACAGCCTACTCAGCTGAGCACTAACTGCGATCAACTCTGCTTAACCGCGAAAGCTTCAAAGTAACAAGCTCTCAGCTGAGCTGCCAGCCTCACCTCGCCAGGTTCATCCGTCGGCAGTTGCTTGAACTCTTCGACAGCCAGCCAGAACTGGATGTTCTCTTCGCTGAATTCGGTTCGGAGAAAGTCGGCGAACACCCAGACACCGTCGGTGTCAGCCAGCAGGTGGTCCAGCCCGGTGGCCCACTTGGCTACCCGATTCGCTCCGCGTCGCAGCTCCTCCAAGCCTGCAATGAATAATTGTGATGGAACTATACTGGCACTCCTGACACTATGCTGGCACTCCTGACACTATGCTGGCACTCCTGACACTATGCTGGCACTCCTGACACTATGCTGGCACTCCTGACACTATGCTGGCACTCCTGACACTATGCTGGCACTCCTGACACTATGCTGGCACTCCTGACACTATGCTGGCACTCCTGACACTATGCTGGCACTCCTGACACTATACTGGCACTCCTGACACTATGCTGGCACTCCTGACACTATGCTGGCACTCCTGACACTATGCTGGCACTCCTGACACTATGCTGGCACTCCTGACACTATGCTGGCACTCCTGACACTATGCTGGCACTCCTGACACTATGCTGGCACTCCTGACACTATACTGGCACTCTTGACACTATGCTGACACTCTTGACACTATGCTGACACTCTTGACACTATACTGTCTGGCACTCCTGACACTATACTGGCACTCCTGACACTATACTCACGCTCCTGAATCTATACTCTCCTTTCTCTTCAAACAGACTGCATGAAACGCACATGTAATAGCTCATACATTTGTTTCATAACATTCCGGAAGAAAAATCTGACATCCCAGTCAGACTTTGGAGGTAGAGTGCATATAATTGCGCCCATCTGTTCATAGGGATCTAGGGACAATGGTACGCAAGCAGAGCTACCATATTTTCGTACCCGCTGCTGCAGCGGCGCAGTCCCGGCTCAGCTGGCCGCCGACCATCCAGTCGTCGTCGAAGTCAAGCGTCTCCTTCATCTGGGCCAGATTCTGACAGCTGACAGCCAGTTTGGAACGGCCCTGACTGCCGTGCTGGTGCAGCTGATGTTGCGGGAATCTGCAAGGTGGCGCGAACTCATCGATGTCGGGCTTGACTTGCTCGCCACCGGAACTGGTGCTAGCGAGGCTGTGCTGGGATCCGAAGAAGCTCAGGTGGCCGATGTTGCTCAGGAGGTGACTCAGCCTGTGCCAGCGGTGCTGATGTTAGTGCTGCGTTGATTGCTGCTTCTGCGACTGCTGCTGGGCGTTGGCAAATTTCTGCTTCCCAGCGCCAGTCTGCTTTGCCGACTTTCCCTTGCCAGGCTTGTAGAGCATATTTGAGTCGTTTTTGTGCTTTTGTTACTGATTAAAGCTAAGCTCCAACAATGATCCAGTGATAGCCTACATGCGTGCGTTGCTCCGATCGCATTACAGTTTCAAGCAAAATTTTGTCAACTTTCGATAAAATATCTGCGGCCTCATATTATTTTGGCGTCAAGCATTTTAAGCTCTGCAGATAATCAAAGCGTTGAAAGATAAAGCGACCAAACCCCAAGCTTTATCTGTCCCGCGTTTGCATAATTTTTCTTTTCCTACATAGCTCTCTCGAGCTTTGCTCTGCTTCCACAGTCAGAAATTAACTCACAACCATGCATAAGTTTAGTGAAGTGTTCGAATTGCATATAGTGAATTCAGAATGACGTCAATTAACTCGTCGGCTTTAACCTCAATTGCGTAAATTTATATGTAAATCTAAATGCATGCACTGTAGCCTTATTTACATGAATACATGCACACAAAAATCACTGAATGTACAAATCTAAATGTACATGTGCAAGGTACATTGTCATTCGAAAGCCTTTCATCATTACTCTATTTTACATGGGTGTGCAGGCTCAATGATTAGTGCCGATTACGTTTTTTTCCAGAGACATTGCATTGCAATTTAGCAAACGAATCATCACAGTGTGAATTCTAACGCCTTGAATTTTACCGACCGAGTTGCCGCGCGTCAACACGTACTTTTATACCGGAAAATCTTAAACAGTTTTCCTGAATTTCTCTTGCAGCTGGCTGTCACCACTCGCGAATTAGTTAATTTTAATTGGCTCTTCTCTGGCCGGCACTCCCGGGCCTGCATGCACGTTGCTATGAATCAGCAATAATGTACATTTATGATATATGTAGAATAATAAATGTATGGTTTACATTTACTGTAGTCTATCAGACCACTATATAGTATACTATTCATATACACACTAGCTGTACCCTGTACAATGTATGCTGCGTAGTACAAATGTACAAAATGAGTTTTATGTATAAATTAAATGTATAGGATTTTATTAGAGGCGCATGCAGCTACAACTGTACCATCTTAAAACTCGAGATTCTAAAACGGTGAAGGAATGATAAGCTGAAGCCTGTAGGGTTTGCATCACTTTGTTGTCCAAAGTCTTATTGCCACTTACATATGTATTCGACACCGTCCCACTTTAAGCTGCAGTTCGAAGGCAACAAATTATCCTCATTTTACATTAATTTTTAAATTCCATGCATCCGAAATCATAATCCTGCTTCTTAAACCTAAAAATCAATATTTAAGTAAGTCAACTTAAACACCTTTCCAAGGACGATTTGAATTGTACGTCCCCAACTAGCCAGGACTGGCTGGTTAATTAACAGTAGGAATACCAAGCCATTTTTCCGCCCGTCGAACTACCAAGAGGGGGGGAAAAATTTCCCCCCTCCTGACAATTTTTTTTGCTGCGCCGGAACGGAGCAACGCAGGCACACGAAATTCAAGAACACCGGCAAACTTTTTGTTGCACACCTTCTCAAACAAGAATCAAGTCGCCAGCCCTCCGGACCGTCGAGATATTCGACGATTCTGCCAGAAGGTCGGATTTTTCCCATAAGCGCTAGTGTATTCAGTACACCCCTGTGCGCCAAATAGCACTGCGCCTCAGTGCAGCCTTGCCAAGTCTCCAAATTTCATCAGCACGTCGACCAAATGTGTCTGCATCAGCTCTGACTTCGTTGGTTACTGGCCTTCACCGAGACGGAGCTTCTAGACCTTCAACAGGTGGCACCAGGTGACTATGAACACCTTGATGCGAATTTCTCGAGTTTCACCGATCGAGCCTCGACAGTAGGCAAGCCTCAACTGCCGAACACCCTCAGCTAGTCTCCTGAGCATTCCGTCATCATCCCAACACCGTCGGCACCTTCAACAGGTGGCATCAGGTGACTATGGACGTCCTTTTGCAACTATGTCAGGTCTTTCTTATCAAGCTTTAATAATGGGCAAACCTCAACCGACGGACATTGTCAGCTAGTCTCTCAAGCATTCCGTCATCATCCCGACGCCGTCGGCTCCTTCAACAGATGACACCAAGTGACTATGGACACCCTGATGCGAATTTCTCTAGTTTCGCCGATCAAGCCTCGACAGTAGACAAGCCTCAACTGCTGGACACCTTCAGCTAGTCTCCTAAGCATTCCGTCATCATCCCGACACCGTCGGCACCTTCAACAGGTGGCATCAGGTGACTATGGACGTCCTTTTGCAACTATGTCAGGTCTTTATTATCAAGCTAGAGAAATTAGAGAAACTAGAAACTAGAAACTAGAGAAATTCGCATCAGGGTGTCCATAGTCACTTGGTGTCATCTGTTGAAGGAGCCGACGGCGTCGGGATGATGACGGAATGCTCAGGAGACTAGCTGAGGGTGTCCGGCAGTTGAGGCTTGCCTACTGTCGAGGCTCGATCGGTGAAACTCGAGAAATTCGCATCAAGGTGTTCATAGTCACCTGGTGCCACCTGTTGAAGGTCTAGAAGCTCCGTCTCGGTGAAGGCCAGTAACCAACGAAGTCAGAGCTGATGCAGACACATTTGGTCGACGTGCTGATGAAATTTGGAGACTTGGCAAGGCTGCACTGAGGCGCAGTGCTATTTGGCGCACAGGGGTGTACTGAATACACTAGCGCTTATGGGAAAAATCCGACCTTCTGGCAGAATCGTCGAATATCTCGACGGTCCGGAGGGCTGGCGACTTGATTCTTGTTTGAGAAGGTGTGCAACAAAAAGTTAGCCGGTGTTCTTGAATTTCTTGTGCCTGCGTTGCTCCATTCCGGCGCAGCAAAAAAAATTGTCAGGGGGGGGGATTTCCCCCCCCCCTTGGTAGTTCTACTGTTAATGTAAGAGCAGGCCTGTATGTTAAAACTAAAACTAACAACAATTCACCTTCTAAACAATATACAGTATATAGACAAACCGGTGAGGGTAAATTTATCCAAATTTAAATTTTCTACGTTTAAATAACTTTTATTGTACTGATGAACTTCTAAAGACGAATCTCAGAAAGATTTTTGTTAAACACTGGCACTACTTTCTAAGATTTTTTCGTTACAAAACCGAATTGTGGGTTTCTCAGAGTTATTCTGACTTTTCTCTGAATACTTCTGAATTTTCATTGACCTTCGCCATAATTTCACTAGACGAAATGCAAAATGTCCTGTTTTGTTCTGTAGATGCCCCAAAGTATATACCGCGTGTCCGATTTCGCTATTTACTCTGTTATGCACCTTCTGACATTCTCACTACCACCTTCTTGATGCATGAATTTTAGGCAATGGCTAGAGTTCTGGCACTGCCCACTGGAACCCATTTTCTAACGGTTATGGATCCGGCAGTGGTATTCCAGTAGTGCAATTTATGGGTACAGGCCTAATATAGCAGAAACATTTTACTTTTTTAATGGGTGGTTTATAGGCCCTATTGAGATTTTGTTCAAGATAAGATCAAAATGAAACAAAGATATTCAAAATAAGATACTTTGAATTATCTTATATATATATATTAAATAAGATACTCAGAATTGTGTTCTGGTTCTAGAATTTGGATCAAGAAATTTTCTCAATCCATTGTCATGTTTATACTTTAACAGTAAAATATATTTGAAATTGTCAATTTTTTCATTATTGTTAAAAATATATAAATATTCCATTTTTTGTCATATCCAATAAGAAACAAAGTCAAAGAAAGACAAAAAAATTATAAAAACTGACAAACATAAATTAGGCCTAGGTTTGAAGCTTTTCATTTTCCTACTAGGCCCTAATTTTGGTTCTGGAATTGGAATTATTTTGGTTCTAGAACCAATCTTTGTAAAAAGCCTTATTGCAACAACACTTGAAAACCCCAACCAATGAACCAAAAAAACAAGGCTTAAGAATCTTAATAGGACCTATTTATTATATTATATTAATTAGAAATGTTATTTAAATTTAGAAGTTAAGCCTAATTTTCAATTTTCATTGTATCTATAAAGTAGATCCATATGTAATTCCTAGAACATAGATAAATTTACTAAAAAAATAGTAACAAATTACTGCTACACCTATAATTAGGAAAAAGGCATATATGCTATAAATTTTTGGTGTAGGTCTATACTCAAGAATAGTGATAGATCTATTCAATAGATAGTACGTAATACTAATACTAATACTAAAAAGTATAGTGCTTTTGAAGTGAAAAGAAGGATTATAAAGCAAAATCAAATTGATTTTAAAGCAAAATCAAGAAACTGTTTTACCAATCGCTTAATTGTAACATCATAGTTGTTTTTCGGTTCGCCAAAGTGGGTGACTTCGTTGGCCAGTTAAAATTGCATGTCCCCCATGCTCTGCGTGCTGGTGTCGTCTATCAATTCAACTGCTCTCTTGACCAGAGCGTCTCCTACGTGGGGAAAACTAAAAGACACCTACACACCAGAACCAGGGAGCACTGGCTCAAACCGTCTGCTATACAAGATCACTTACTGCATTGTAGTAGCTGCTCTAACTGCAACCCAAACGAGCACTTTAAAATCATTGACCAATGTCAGTCAGACTTCAAACTTAGAATTCTTGAGGCCATGCACATAAAAGCCCAGTCACCCAGCCTAAATACACAACTCCAACATAGTGGCATGGGTCACCTACTCCGTGTCTTTTGATGAGAGAGAGTACTGGGTGTACATTCTTTCCGCCCCTGGACTTCACTTTGCCATATGGACTAACTCATGTGTTCTCCAATATTGATTTGTTCAATAATTTTTCTAATTGTTCTTGTTTACCTACAACCAACTCCACATATTTATTCGAAAAACCTGTTTAATTTCGTTGTTTAAAAAATAAACCTGAAGATGCACCTAGGAGTGCGAAACGCGTCGTTACTTACATTATGTTGATTTGCGGATTCATTTTCCTTTTACTAGCCAAGCAAGCTACACTACCCAATCTATACATGGTAAGTTATCAAATTGCACAAACGTAATGTCAGTTAGTATTAGTAATTGTGCTTAGAGTAGATATAAAAGAATTGAGTTCAATTCTGAGTTTAATTCAATTCAGATACTAGATAAATATAGTATAAGCCCAAGATTAGACTGAATCTTGTCAGTAAATTAATGTACAGCACTAATACAATTATTAATTAGATGACAAGGAATTTTTGTCACAGAAAGGTGTCATAGTTACTCTTGCATTTGGTCCATCACTACTCAAGAAATTAACATATATGTTGGTATACAAAAAGTGATTTTCTATTTTTTGTATGACACGCATAAAATTGAAAATTACAATACTAATAACAACTATAATAGTTGTCTATACATTATTAATAACATTTCAAATTGACAATATGAAGCTTAATAAAAGGTAATTTATTTGGCATATAATATTAGTATATTCTAAAAAATAGATTATTTTTTCTAGGGTACATTTAGAATGTTCCTAATTATAGAACTACTATATTTATATATTCAATATTAGGCCCTAGGTACTATAGTTTAATTATAATAATGCCATTGATCAACTCCATTGCTTGCAAATACTGTCTTAAACAAGGGCTGCACTTTGCACTAGAAACCTTTTATTCTGTGAGATAATGCATATCCTTATGCTATTGTTTATATAAAAGTAAAAGTAAGAGTTAAGCTTTTTTTTCTAAAAATATTGCAAATCTTCATCTTTTTTTAAATATTTTCTTGACTCCTTAGGAAATGATTAGTGCCAACAGCAAATCCCTAAACCTAGTGTTCTATTGCTATACCTCTGTACCTTTATAGCCATAGCCATACTAAATTTTACCATGCTATCTCTGTAGCTGTAATTTGTTATTTTCTAGATAGTCAAATCTCCATATTCCAAAATTTCCTATAGCCATAATTTAAATCAACAAAATTAACAAAATAATTGATTTCAAAAACCAAAAAGCAAAAATTTGAAGCCAAAGCAAAAGCAATCAAGCAAACAGTGAAAACTTTCAAATTTAATGGCTTTTAAGGCCTAGTTTGGTACAATAAATATAAATACATTTATATGCAAAAGGCAATAATGTATCTTTTTATTTAGCCAAGAATATAAAATTTAAAATGAAAAAAGGTAAATAATTTTTTGCATATAAAAAAAAATTCAATTTAGTTTAGAAATTACATAAGGTGCTCCAAATCTATAATCCATAACTGTATCTGCCACTAAGCAAGATTTCCATAGCCACTATATAATCGAATTGTGCTAAAAAATGCTACCCCAAATTTTCCCATAACTGTAGCTGCAGTTACAGTAGAGCATTACCTAAGCCAGATAGATGCCACTTTTGAGAGACTCTTTGACAAGCTGATTGAGCACTATTAACAGTGCATCTTCATGAATGGTGAATATCTGTGATGACAGCAACAGCAATGGGGAATATTTTGGGCAAAAATTGTTTTAATATAATATTTGAACTTAACCATTGAAATTGCATAAAACTAACACTACCCTTTCCTAAAGACTTAGTTATAGTTGTATCTAAACTTCCAGCTTCCTTGAGCATTTGTGTAAAAAATGGTGACCTCTGTCCTGAAAAACTTTTGAGACAACCTCTGGTATTGCTTTTGACGCTCTAACATTCTGACACTCTGACATTCAAAATAAGACTGCATAGGATCGCAAGCAAGGCCAGGCTAGCCACGGCCAGAGCAAGCCCAGTCTTGGCTGCAGGGATGGCTTGGCCATAGACTAAAAAATGGAATATCAAAATGAGAATAAGACGCTCAATATGAGACCGGGAGTGAACGTAATTTATTTGCTTTTTGGCAGTCACCATACAAACAGCTAAGGAGAAATTAGGCAATAAACAAGAAGCAGAATAGCATATCGAAATGTTTAGTCCATCACTGAAGTCAGCCTGGCGGACTGCGTTAGAAGGCCATTCGATTTAAGGACATGCCAAAGTGCCTCTGACAGTGGAGTCCCAACTGAGGGTCAGAGGGTTAGAGCGATGTCTGAAGGCTTTCACACTCAGTTTCGTATTGAGCGTCTTATTCTCATTTTGATATTCCATTTTTTAGTCTATGGCCAAGCCATCCCTGCAGCCAAGACTGGGCATGCTCTGGCCGTGGCTAGCCTGGCCTTGCTTGCGATCCTATGCAGTCTTATTTTGAATGTCTAAAGTCTTATCTAGAGCGTCAAAAGCGATACTTTGGCTCTAACTATTGTATTTCATAGTATAATTAATTTGTTGAAGTATGTAAATGCTTAGGTTTTTAGCAAGTTTTGCATATATGATGATAGTAAACATTCAAATAAGGGTAAAACCAGGCCTGATCTTGTTCATGCTTAAAAAGCAAACAAATTGAATTGCAACTCCAGTAATATTTGACTGCCTAGTTGGAACCTGCCAACCATGACGGACGCATTCACACTGTGGAGTCTGTTCAAGGATTCCACCACGCTGCAGGCCGTGCTGGGCTCGCTCATCGGCTTTCTAGTGATGCACCTGTTCCAGCAGCGCAGGACCGCCGTGCCGAACATGCCCATGGACGAGAGGCTCATGCCAGGGTACAGGGGCGGCCTGTCCGCTGCTACAATGCCCAGCGATCTACCATTTAGCATGGGCTCAAAGTCGCAGAAGACAAAGAATTCTAAGCAACCCGAGAAGCAGAAGCAGAAAAGTCAGCAAGCCGACCAGAAGGCTACGCAGAAGCGGACAGCCGAGCTGGAGCGCAAATTGTTTGAGATGCTGGTCGAAGAGGATGATAGCGAGGACTCCGACGAGCAGCGGGGGGAAGGCAGAATGCCAGCGCGGAAGCAGCAGCAGCAACAGCAGAAGCAGAAATCAAAGCCAGCAGCGACTTTAAAACAAGCGCCGCAAAGCGAGCTCAGGCGTCGGCGAGGCCGCCCCCCGGTTGTGGATGAATCAGTCGATCCGGAAGAAGATGACGACGAAGATGAAGAAGAAGCTGGGGAATCTGAAGACAAGACAGACAAAGACAGTTCGGAGCAGTCAGCTGGTGAGGAGGCGGAACTCAGCCTGGTGCCGTATTCCAATGTCGCCTATTCCGAAGCCGAGATGTTGAAACGGGCGACCGACTTTGCCAACTTGCTGAGCCGCAGACGCTCGTGCCGCCAGTTCAGTGAGCGGCCGGTGGACCCCGAAGTGGTGCGGCTGCTGGTCACAGCGGCCGGCTCCTCGCCCAGCGGCGCCCACACCGAGCCCTGGACCTACGTGTGCGTCACTAACGAGCTGATGAAGCGGCGCATCCGGGAGATTGTGGAAGAGGAAGAGGAGATTAACTACGCCAGAAGGATGAGCGCAGAGTGGAAGGCGGACTTGGCTAAACTGCGGACTAGCTGGGAGAAGCCGTATCTTACTGAGGCTCCGGTTATTGTTGTGCTTATGCGACAGGTACGCAAGTTAGTGCTCGATGCACTTTTTTGTGTGATGGTTGCCTTGCTACTAACGAGTAGCAAGAAAAGGATGCGAATCAAATTTCTTACAGAGCAATAAAAAACACTAAAATGTGGGTTTAACCTCTTTTTGGACAAAATTAGAAGTCTGTATGTACATTGATTCTTTTCAATCTGAACTCAGACGTGAGAGAGGTAGCTCAGCCACTGCAGAACTGAGAGATAGCAGCCCACTGAAAGATAAATATTGGATAGCCCATAACCACCTTGAAATGCAATTGGACAGGTGCACGGCTGGCGCAGCGGTCGGGAGGAGAAGCGACAGCACTATTACTCGGAAATCTCGGTTAGCATCTCAGCCGGATTATTCCTGGCCGCTGTGCAGAATGTCGGCCTGTGCACTTTAACCAGCACGCCGATGAACGCCGGGCCAGCGCTTCGCCGACTGCTCGGCCGGCCGCCCAACGAGAAGGTGCACCTGCTTCTGCCGCTTGGCTACGCGGCCCACAATGCCCAGGTGCCTAATCTGACTCGCAAGCCGGTGGAAAAAATCATGGTTAATATATAATGACCTTGTCAGACTACTGGGCCACTCCATTTTTAAGTAGCTAGATTTGAGTTTTAAATGAGCAGCTTCTGATTAATCATTTTTCGCAATTTTGCTGCGTTTCATTACTCAGAATATCACATTTTGTAATTTTCTTTGATCATTATAATGCTTTTATAACGTGCTGCTTGGGCCTCCACTTAATGAGGCCACCACCAGCACCTTGGCGCACCCTGGCGCACTTTAAGCGACACTGTCACACAACCGGCGAGTGGCACATAGGCGCGCGGGTACGTACGCACAGGCACAGGAGTGTACAGCGGCCCTAACTTTCCACTCTGCTACGGCCCCTGTCCGCTGCCGCTTATTAATTAGTTATAAGTTTTACTGCTTTATCCTTAATAGCTTACACATTAGTTAATGCGAGCTATACTTATGTCATATTTTATTGTGACAATGTGCTATCCATTCCATGCACGTACATACGCATGCTATTCACTTGTGCTGATGCTAAATACACTAAGCAGGTATTCATCTAAAATCATGGAAATGCAGTGGAAGGGGCGCTAAACTCGATTTTCCTAGAAAAGATCTGGAAAAGAAGAGAAATCGTTTTTTCTCAACCGAAATTGTCTATGGCAAAACCTCTTTCAGCGCTGTGCGGTACTACAAATAAAGGTTCCTTGACTGCTTTCAGCTTATTTCTAAGAAATCAAACGTAGCGTTCTTCCACTTGGCTTGTCTATGCGCAAAACAAGTAAATAATGAAGCAGTTAAAGTTTTTTAATTAGTTATTTTAATTATTTCATAGTAAGAAGTAGCTTTAAATTATAAAAGCAAAAAATCTTTACACGCTGTTAAGTTGCACCAGCAGATATATTTCTGCTTCTCTATATGAACAAGCAGCAATAAAATTAGAGAATTTCATTTCTATTCTCGCAGAAATATTTATAAAAAGACAGTCTTTACAGGTAAATATAGAGAGCGAAGTCGAGCAAAAGCAAAAGAACTTCATCTCAGTTCTTTGTTGAAAATATAAACTGCTACAAGCAAAGAATATAATACTTTTATTATGATGATGGAGCATTTTATACAAAGAATCCTTAAAAGACGCGACAGGGGAAATACAGACGGGCCAACGCTCGATGCGGGCGAATCATCGGTGAATCTGAAGTTTATAATTTTATAATAATAAAGCACCTGGTGCTTAAGCTCGTCTAATCTAAATAATCTAGAAACAAAGGACATGCAGAGTAAGCGATTCGAAAATGATGAGTTTAATTTTGAATTAAAGCACACTAATCAATAGCAAGATGAGCTGGCAGCTTCTTAGTAGTTCTGTCAGTTTATAAGTTAATCATTAGGGCCATCAAGATAAGAATTCCCACTCCAAGCTGCAGTCTCCCACAGACTGCAAGCCAAACACAATCAAGTAAAGAATTGCTATTCGCGCATGGTGACCAAAGATCATCTATCCACAAGATGGGATAAGTGTCCTAAAAAATCCCCGTAAAAATTTGTCAGCTCAATATGACAAAAAAGCTTTAACTATGCGAGACAATGGCATTAGTATTAATGAGACTGACAGACAAAAGCACTGGCGATTGTACAAAGCAATGGTTGGCAGGTAGGTATTCGGTGTTAAAGTCGCAGACAAATCTAGATAGCCAAAATTAGAAAACCGATTCTCTCTCTATATTGCACTTTTTTCAAGTACATTTTCGTTTTTTTACCTCTACGAGCGAAGTTGGCGGTCTAAAGGGTGCTTACCAGTAACTCACCCTGCGCGAGAAAGATTAGGGGAGGTGGGTGTTCATATGACCTCTGGGAAACTGCAAAAGCATTCAGCCTCAATCCAGGACTAGACTGACCAGCAGGCCGTAGTGATCAGAAGTGTGCATCTGCAGGCCTGGCGGCCTGTCCCGCCCGCACAGCTCGAACCTATCAACTGTCATGCCGCGCACTAGCAGGCGATCGGGCCGGTAACTGGACCGCATCAAACGGCCAATACAGCGCCGGCCGCAACGCCGGCCAGCGTTCACATTTTTAGCTGCGTCCCACGTGTACTTTTCACCTTTGGGCCGGCCGCTGGCCTCCCACGCGTCCGAGACCGTATCGGGCAGGCCGCCCGCCGATTTCAGCTCGTCGCTGCACATTATATTGAAATCGCCGCCTGTTTGTTTTATTGAATCGGATGGTTTTGTTATAGCGGAATGGCGAACAGATTCTGATTTGAACATAATTAGAACATAAAGTTTATCAGCTAAGCTGGTCATTCATTTATTTTTGTCATTTTATTATTATTGGGATTCTTCGGACTAATTAAGACTTTTATCAATCGTCAAAGTTAAGTACTCTGTAAACATTGAGTCTGCAAGAAGTCTACAGACAGAATCCTATTTACCTGAGATCTCAGCAATTCCACTCAAGCCTCGACACCTCAGCAATTCCCCCAAGCCTTGACATCTCAGCAATTCCACTCAAGCCTTGACATCTCAGCAATTCCACTCAAGCCTTGACATCTCAGCAATTCCACTCAAGCCTTGACATCTCAGCAATTCCACTCAAGCCTTGACATTTAAGCAATTCCACTCAAGCCTCGACACCTCAGCAATTCCCCCAAGCCTTGACACCTCAGCAATTCCCCCAAGCCTTGACATCTCAGCAATTCCCCCAACCCTTGACATTATAGCAATTCCCTCTGTAAGCCTTGAAATTATTATAGCAATTCCCCCTGTAAGCCTTGACATTATAGCAACTCCCCCTGTAAGCCTTGACATTATAGCTATTCCCCCTGTAAGCCTTGACATTATTATAGCAATTCCCCCTGTAAGCCTTGACATTATTATAGCAATTCCCTCTGTAAGCCTTGACATTATTATAGCAATTCCCCCTGTAAGCCTTGACATTATAGCAACTCCCCCTGTAAGCCTTGACATTATAGCAATTTCCCCTGTAAGCCTTGACATTATAGCAATTTCCCCTGTAAGCCTTGACATTATAGCAATTTCCCCTGTAAGCCTTGACATTATAGCAATTTCCCCTGTAAGCCTTGACATTATAGCAATTCCCTCTGTAAGCCTTGACATTATAGCAATTCCCCCTGTAAGCCTTGACATTATTATAGCAATTCCCCCTGTAAGCCTTGACATTATTATACCAATTCCCCCTGTAAGCCTTGACATTATTATACCAATTCCCCCTGTAAGCCTTGACATTATTATACCAATTCCCCCTGTAAGCCTTGACATTAAAGCAATTCCCTCTGTGAGCCCTGACATTATTATAGCAATTCCCCCTGTAAGCCTTGACATTATTATAGCAATTCCCCCTGTAAGCCTTGACATTATTATAGCAATTCCCCCTGTAAGCCTTGACATTATAGCAATTCCCCCTGTAAGCCTTGACATTATTATAGCAATTCCCCCTGTAAGCCTTCACATAGAAATACGTAGGCTATGCTGCTCTTAAAAAGTTTCTTAGAAATCGGAGAGAACTTTTGAATTGTTTGCGCTCACCAAGCAGGGAGCGGGTCGCGGCAGACGAGGTCATGGCGCGCAGACAGGTGACCAGCTGGGCGCGCCGTTCGGCAGTCTGAGAAGCGCCAGATTCCAAATGACAGTTGAACAGCCGGGCCTGCTTGTCGCCAAGCTGCACATTGCAGGCCAGCAGACAGCGGCCCATTTTAGAATTGTCTAACGGCAGGACCCGACAGTCCAGGCACTGCACAGAATCTTTGATCAGGGTGGCCACAAAATAATGGTCTGTGTGACCGCCCGGCAGCAGGCGATAGTTGCTTAGCCGCTGAAGCAGCTGGTCAAAGCTGGCGGGCACGACCTCCTGAAGCAGGGCCACGTGAACATCGTGCGCCAGGATGCAGTTGGCCACAGATTCTGTGCGCACTGCCAGCTGCTCCGAGTTGAGCCCCTCAGTGTTCCACAACAGCACGCGTAGTGTCATCGCACCTGCGCCGGCTAAATTGAGTGATGACAAAACGTCTAGCAGAAGTTACAGTGCTCTACTATTTACACTTCAGTATGTATCCAAATAAATGCTTACCTATATTATCCATTGGCGTTTTCAAAATGCCAGAACCGAAAATTCCAAATCTGAAATGGTTTCAATTATAGCTTTTCTAATATGCAAATATGCTGCATAAAGCTGAAAAACCTGTGCACTGGTAGATCTTGATTAGGCACAGATTGAGAAACTGTTTGATGGAGGCCAAGCTTAAACTAAACACAGCCCTTCAAAAATCAAATCCTTTCCAAAATTTGAAAAAAAACTTTAAATCTGGCACTGTCTGTGATTGTCTGATATAACTGTCTAAATAAGTTATATAGCCAGTGCTACTATATAGGCTACATTTTAAATGTGGCTGTTTTGGGACAATCCATATTTCTACATTTATACCATTTCTTTATCATTTATATAGACTTTGTATTGTATTGTATAAAAGCTAGTGCTAGTGTTTTGCATTTTTTATCTAAAATTTAATTAAAAAATTCATTGAAAATAAATTTTGAGAAATACAATAGATTTTTAGAAAAATATAAATAAGCAAAAATAAATAGTGCTAGCAATTGTTTTGACATGTTTTGTTTAAACTACTAAATTATGTGGCATTACCACATTGAAATAACAAAAAATTGTACTTTAAATATTAGCTGGCAAATAATGGATTAATGGTTCAACAATTATCTTTCTATTATATATAGTAGAGAATAAATATAGTAATGCAATATACTCTAATATAAATTTTAGCAAAATTAAAATTCAACTACATTTAGGCCTATAATCTTGTAGCTTCATTGTCTATAAAAAATTCAAAGTTATCCTTAGTAAAACTAAATGGCCCATAACTAGCAATGTAGCCTTTAGCTTAGCTGGCTTTAGAGCAATTGAAAATTATACAAAGAGGAAAGAATAAAGAAAAAGTGATAGTCATTTACCATTTAAAAACTTTTTCCAATAAGGCTAATCCATGCTAGACGCTATCTGCAATAATGGCTATTGGCTGCAATAGGGCTATGGAACATGACAATATTCCTAGATAACTAGGTTATATCTCTATACAATGATTTGAACTATCAGTTAGCATAGACAATAGAAACTTAATTTGGTTAAGATTTTTATATGCACTACATAGTAGTATGTGCTCAATTCTTTTAGCATGTACCATTATTAGAATCACTATGCTTTATAGTTGCATTAAAACATGATATATATACATATATGCACAATACCTAACTGACCTAGCTAGCTCGTAATCTTGCTATCTGACAAGGGGCCCAGACAATTGACAAAGTAAGTGATTAAAATGCCCACCTGAAAAAATAGATAGTACTAATTAGATGATAAAGCATTTAACTTTAATAATAGTCATAGTTTTTTTATCATTTATCCTAATGACAAATGTAATGTTATTTTTGCTTAGGTTTCTTTTATAGGTAAATCACAATTTGGTCAAAAAATAAGTTGCACAACCAGTGTAAATCAGGGGGTCATATATATATGCATGAATATATTTCCAATTTCAAAATTTTACTTAGTTAATAATTATGACTTACTTACTTACTACTACTTACTACTGACGGGGGGCGCAGGCGCCGCGAATAGGCCGCGAGGCCCCTATCGCAACCCCAAGGTAAAAGAGCACAAGGATTAGCCTTGGGGGTGCGCCCAGTCCCCGCCAGTAGTCGGCAGGTCCGCAGTGGAGGCATCGGCGACCCTCATCCGGCCGGAGTCCCGGACGAAGGCGCGGAGGTCTCGGATATTGTCCGCGGTGGTCAGCTCGTCCATCCGCTGGGGGTGGCCGAGGTATTTGTGCCGCGCCTTGTTGAAGTAAGGGCAGAAGGTGACGTGATGCTCCGCGGTCTCCTCTCCTATGCCACAGAAGGGACAGGTGGGAGGGCAACCGGTTTGCAACGATATATGTCTCTGGAAGAATCCGTGGCCGGTTAGGACCATGCACATCTCCCTGAGGTCGGTTCTGTTAAGCGAAATCAGATAATCAGAGACTTTCCTGTTCAGGTTAGGCATGGCAGAGCGGCTCTGCCTGTACTCGGTGCAGCTGTTCCAGTGGAGCTGGTGCTGCTGATGGAGCCACCTGTTGATATGGCGGGTGACTTGCGACCTGGGGGTGGGTAGCCTCATCAGACGGTGGTTGCCGTCTGGGTTGCTGCCCTCCTTGGCGAGAGAGTCCGCGAGCTCGTTGCCCAGGATGTTGCTGTGACCAGGTGTCCAGATAATTCTAATCCTGTTAAGGACTGAGAGAGATTGCACACTGCGGTGGCATTGAGATACTGTAGCAGCGGAGATATTCTCAGTGGTTAAGGCCTTAATAGCAGCTTGGCTATCAGTGTAGAAATTAATGTCAAAATTATTAATGTTCGCCTGAAACAGTTGCTGGGCACACTGCTCAATGGCGCAAATTTCAGCTTGGAAAACTGAGGTGTTCTCACCGAGGTGCAGACTTTCCTGGAGAAGCATCTTACCCTCGTGGAAAATGGCAATACCCGCTCCAGCGCGGCCGTTGAACAGCGAGCCGTCGGTGAAGCAGTGAATGCCCTGGCTGCGCCGGTTCACACCGACATCCAGCGGAATGTTGTCTCGGCCAGGGATGGCGGTCTTGAAGCCCCTCCTGATGTTGAGGGCGGGAGGTCGACTATCCACATTGCCCAGGTCCATGTGGATGTTGTTAAGGTCGCGGCGGACAAAGTCCATATGCGGGATTAATGTTTTCATTGGCATAAAGCCAGAGGGCGCGTTATTTAACGTTTTATCTCTGATAAGCCGGGAGGCAGACTTCATAGCCTCCGCCCTAATAAATAGGTGAAGCGGAGGTAGGTTAAGGATAGTGTTCAGCCCCTCGTAAGGGGTGGACGGGTACGCACCTGTGATGGCACGGCAAATGCTGCCCTGAAGCTGGTACAGCCGCTGACGGGCGGCCTTCTGCTCCAGCACGCTAGTCCAGATGAGACTCGCGTATGTGATACTGGGCCGGATGATGCCGGTATAAATCCAACGGACCGTTCTAGGCGAGAGGCCCCAAGTCGGCCCGATGGCTCTGCGCAGCTGGGCAAAGCAGCGTTTTGCCCGACCGATGACGTTATCAAGGTGCTTCGTCCAGCGCAGGTCATGCGTTAGCGTCACACCGAGGTATTTGACCTCCTTCTTGAAGGGGATGTTTCTGCCATAGACAGTGAGGTTTTTCATCTCCCACTTACGGCGCTTGGTGAAAACGACAGCGACAGTCTTAGTGACGCTGATTTTTAGGCCATGCTGTGTAGCCCAGTCGGCCGCCTTGTCGGCGAATTGCTGCATCAGGTTGCGCAGAGTGGCGGGGTCGGGTCCGCTGACGACCGCGGCAACGTCATCGGCGTAGCCCGCCCTGGTGATACTGCTGGGAATGTCAGCGGTTAGAAGTTCGTCCATGACGAGATTCCAGAGAAGTGGAGTTAGCACGCCACCTTGCGGGCCGCCTTTCATCACCGCCCGGGTGAGGGTAACGCCCATAAGTGTGGATGTCACAAACCTTTTGCGGATCATAAAATAAATCCAGCGAACAATGCTGTGTCTTACATTCCTGCGGGAAAGAGAATTTCTGAAGGAGCGGAAGAGGACATTGTCAAATGCTCCTTCGAAGTCAACGAACAACCCGCAAGCGAGTTGTTTGCTAAGGATGGCACTCTCAATTTTGGAGGTAATGGCGTGGAGAGCATGCTCAGTCGTCCTCCCAGGCTGGAAGGCGTACTGGTACTTACTGACAGGGTCGGAGCGCAGGTCGCACTCTCGAAGCCTCCACAGGATGAGCCTCTCCATCAGCTTAACACAAAAGGAAGTGAGGCTGATGGGCCGGAAGGATTTCACGTTGGTGTAGTCACCCTTAGCAGGTTTCGGGATGAACACGACTCTGGACATTCTCCAGATTGTGGGAATGTAACCTGTGGTATAACAGTCAACAAGCAATTTAGAGAAAGAATCAGCAAAGTTTTGCAGCTTTAGCGCCTCCTGCAGGATACAGGGGGCGATATTGTCAGGGCCAGACGATTTATACGGTTTAAAAGAATTTGCTGCCAGCTGGAGTAGCTGGGGGGTGGCGCACTGCTGGAAAAGCTTGTGATCACAAGGCCTGTGGTCATCGACCACGTACTCCGGTTCGTCAACCTGCGGAAAGCAGGTGGAGAAAAGAAGATTTAGCGAACCTTCGGCACTGGTAGTGTAGTTACCATCCAGGTGCAGAAGGGAGTTACACTGAGCTAGCGTGTCGTGCCTGAGAGTCCTGACCAGCCGGGCTGTGGGGTGTTGCCCTTCCAGGCCGGCGCAGTAGGCTTTCCAGGTGGTCTTCTTAGCCCTTCGGATAGCACTTTTGTACATCCTCAGAGCAGAGTGGTAGTTCTCCCAATCCTCTGGGGTATTCGAGCCGTTTGCGAGGCGTTGCAGTCGGCGGGTGTTTTTCTTCATGCGAGTGAGCTCTTGACTCCACCAAGGAGAGTATTTCTTCCTGCAAAACAGCTTAGGGGCGTTAGCGCGTATGGCGGTGTTTAGGATCTCAACGAGGGAGTTGCACCGATGCTCAATGCCAGGGAGATCCTCGCTGGAGTCCGGTAAGTTGGCTTCGGTCAGGAGTTTTAGCAGGTCTCTTCGAAAACCTGTCCAGTCGGCCTTTTTCAAATTAAGGCGGTCCCGGTTCTCATGACGGGCTCCGACGGAGCTGATGCTGTACTGAATGTACGAGTGGTCGGAAAGCGATGGGAGGTCATCCCTAACCAGCCAGCTGTGGACCTGATTGAGGGCGTTGTTGGAGACGAGAGTGAGGTCGATAACCTCACGCCGATTAGAGACAATAAATGTGGGTTTGCTGCCTCTGTTGCAAATGTGTAACGAGGAGGAGTTAATGAAATCAATTAGTAAGTCACCGCGCCTGTTAGTATCGCTACTAGACCAGGCAGTGTTGTGGGCGTTAGCATCGCAGCTAACGATAAGCTTCCGATCCTGGAGATTACAGAAGTCCGCCAGCTCCTGCAGGAGGGGGGGAGGGACGTCCTCCTGAATGTCCAGGTAAGCGGAAACGAAGGTCAAGTCAAAGACTGAGAAAGTACACATGTCTTTAGAGCAAAACATTGGCATAATAGTGGCCGGGAGGTCGTTTTTGACGAGGGCGATAGCTCTGGGGGTGTCGTTCGCGCAGAGGTACAGAACCTGATAGCCTGGCGGCAGGCAGGTCGGCTTCCCCTTGCGGGTATACGGTTCCTGAATAAGGTAGATGTCAACTTCCTTGTTGGCAAAGGTGCCTGAAAGGTTGCTAGATGCTGCAAGGGCGTGGTGCAGGTTGATCTGAATAATGTGCAGGTTAACAGGTTGGTTCGCCGGCGGCGGATTATTTATTTGGTTGCTGGTGGCAGTGTCATCATTGGGCTGGCCGTTAAGGTTCGCCCTCAGCGCCCCGCTCCTAGTTTGGCACGGGGTTGGGAACGGCATTACTCGTTCCCAGAGCTATCCGAGCTCACGGACTCACCTCGGCGCCGATCGCCGGCTGGACGACGCCTGAGCAGCAGGTGGAAGACGATCTTCCACGCTCCGATGTAGGCGGCAAAATCGTCCTTCTTGAGGGCGTCTTCCCACTCCGCGGAGAAACCCATGTACAGGGTCTTGCCGGGAGCGCCTTTTGCCGGAACCTCCTTGAAGGCCCGGATACCGTCCTGAGGTAGGTCGGGGTTTTTACTGAGGAGCCGGGCGCGGATCTCCTCGATGCTTCTCGAGCCGGAGTAGAAGGCTCGGTAGCGCCTGCAGGGCGGCGGTGGTCGGGCACGCTCAACGACCAAAGGCGGGAGGGCGGTCGTGCAGGTGTCCCAGGAGATGGACACCAGGTTAGCCAGCGCGAGCTCGAGCTGGGCTTCGTCCTTGAAGGCGAGGATGACGCTGCCGTTGGCGTTTCGAATCGCCTCGACTTTGATGTCGAGGGCGTCGTTTTCCCAGAGGAAGTCATCAATCATGCCGATTGATGCTTCCATCTGGGCGGTGGTCAGCGTACCGCTAGCCGCGCGCACGCAGATTTTAAATTTCGGCTCCGTCGCCACTTTGGCGTACGTGCCAGCATTGGCCTCCTTTGGCCTCTTGGGGTCCAGCGAGGGGTCGGTACGCTCGTCTGGCTGCTGCCTTTTCCGCTCAGAGCCAGCCGAGGTTTTATCATCGCGCCTGCGACGGTTGACGACCTGGAAGCCGTCATTTTGAGACGCCCCTGTAGCGGGGGTAGAGGTGGACGCACCTGAGCGAGGTGTGGGGGTTTCCGCGGGATTCGCGGCAGAATCAACCTCCATGTTGGAGGGTTGGGGGATTGACGGACCCCCGGCCGCGGGAATTGACGGCTCCCGAGCCGTGTCAGGTGGTTTTGATTTATCCATGCAGAGTAGGCTGAAATGGAAAAACTGAAATGTAGAAAAGAGGGGGGGTAACCGCTCGGGGACTGGATATACCCCCAGCCAGCTCCGTGGAGCTACCCTCTGCCACGGTAAACAGCAGAGAAGCTTTGGGTTGCCGTCTTATCCCAGGATTGCTCCCAGGCGAGGCTCCGGCAGGCCCCCGGTCCACACTCTGCAAGATCAGGGGGCGGGAGGCCGGCTGCGGGCTTGGGACACAGGCGCCAGGTCGAGTTGACAGCCGACGCCCGAGCCCTCCCCCACAAGAGCGGCCCTCGAGAACCCGTGTGGTACCAGTTGCAACTAAGGGCTGTCGATGGGTAGTTGGCGCTTAGCCAGCAGCCAACTACTTAGCAGCCACCTGCCCCGCAAAAAAGCAGCAGGGGGGATCCGTCCCCCACCAGCAGACCAAGACGAGGAAGCTAGCCGCTTCCACGCCAGGCCAGAACGAAAAGGAGGGGGAAGAGCCTCCTCGAAAAACGAAAAGCTGGCGGATGTCACAGAGTCCCTCGGTTTAAGTTGCCGTTTGCCCCCCATAATTATGACTTAGTTTTTTCCCCAAAAATTGCATATTACTTTGCTTGCCTCCAGTTGCAACTTAAGTTCATCTAGTTGCAACTTAGTTGCTTCTAGTTGTGATATAGTCTTTTTGTTTTTCTTTTCTTTTTTTGATTTTTCTTCTTTCCTCTTCTTTTTTATTTTTTTCTACTTTTTTTCTTTCTTCCTCTCTTTTCGTCTATTTCCTCTATTCCTCTATTTCCTCTATAAGTGGACAAAAGGCATCCAACCTTCCATTGTAATTTTGTAACTTTTTGGTATTGCATTATAGTTTTGGATAAATGGCAAGAGTAACTAACTGTCTCATTAAGACTAAATGACTAATCAGCTAATTAGTACTATACCTATATTACTATGTTAACATGTTCTATGTTGCATCTTTTAGATAGGCCTACTTAATTTTTAGCTTTAATATAATTTATAATATTATTTAGGTCAAATAGAAATAATTTTATATAATAAAATACTACATGGGAGAATAGCAATTTGTTATTTTTTATTAGTAAACAGTGCAATCTGTTTAAATAAACATTTATTGTTAGCATATTGTGACTATACTTCTTAGAACATGATTCACCTGTTCTTCACACTGTAGCCTATTTATTGTATATATTCTTAATTTAAAGAAGTACACAAAAAAATAAATGCACAAAAATATATAAGCTTCTCTTGAAATGAACTGCAAATTTTATTTCTACAACTACAAGGTTCAATCAAGCACACTACTCAAACAAACTTGCTGTCTGTGTCTAACCTTACCACACCCTACCCTACCCTCTTCCGCATAATACCATTGACCATAAATGCGCAACTGCTGGCCGATCTGGCCACCGTAAATTGTGGTGGACCAGGGGTAAGTCGCAAAAATGCCCAGCCTAAAGAATAGACGTATTACTAATTAGATGACGAGGCATTCAGCCCTAATAAGACAGTTATAGTTACTCCTGCCGTTTACCCAAAATTGCGTTAGGTTTTTTTTTACAGGTAAGTCGCATTTTTGTTAAAAAAGTAAGTCGCATGGGCATGGCCAGTGTAAATCAGGGGGGTTGCGCAATGCGCATGCATGCCATTGACATTAGGGCCAAATAACTGTTCTGCTAAAAATCACTAACTCACTTTACTTTTTTATTCAAAACTGTACCAACCCACCCTTGTTACTGTTGTCTTCACTGCTTTAAAACATAATACTTACTAGAGCCTATTACTATTACTAGGAGACTAGAGTAGGCCCTAGGACTGCATCATTGTGTCAAGAAGAGAAAAGCTTTTCACTGAAGTGAAATGACTGGTTGCCACTTAGTTAGGCCTTACAATATTAGCTGTAGTATAAGTTTGACTTAGTGGAAAGGCCAGGGGCCGGGCCAATAAACTAACCCAACTGCGAACGGCTATCTTCTAGTTTCGTTCGTTTAATTCCAACACCCACCCCCCACCACCCTTGAATAGAGGGCGAAATAATTCCGGAAATAATTAAACGAACAAAACGAACGAACGAACGAACATACGCAGTTTAAAGGTTCTTAAAATCTAAAATCTAAAATTTTTATTACTTTTTTTAAATATAAAATATTTTTTTAAGAATATAAGAGTATTTAACATATGAAATATATATTACTTGTAACCGTGCAGCTGTCAATAAGACATTGTTATAACTGTTAAGGTAAATATGTCTGTTTTTAAATCTTGTTTTCTTTTGCTTTCTACGATGTGACTGTCATAAATTAATAAGAATCGCGGTCGTTCGACGTTCTTGAAGTAAGGTTTGGACTATAAACACAATGGCTGCATTTAAATATCTCAGTTAGTTAACTGTGATTCAAAAATTAATATGGTAAAGCCCAGACATGGATGTTTGATTCTAAAAAAAGTGGTGTGTGTCAATGCTTTGTCAGTATAGGCCCTATCTATAGTGTATATTATTAACAATAATATCAGTAAATGTACTGGATTTTCATAGCAAATGTGGAAAAGCATTGCAATGTCAATTTAACATTTTAAATATCATTTATCTTGATTCTTGTCAATGATTTTTGGGCAATAGCTTGTAAAATGAAATGAATAGCCAAAGTCTCCCACGAAGACCATAATTTGAATTTTCAATCAAGAGGTGCTGAATCAGAGTGGCCAACTCTTATGAGCAATGCGACAATTTATTATATATTAGTTAATATTGCATAAGCAATAAAACAAAATATGTTATAAACAAGTTTTGAAAACTTATATAAATAATAAATACAATAAAAAGTACAGTACAATATTAAATAGAATACAAATTATACAAATAATGCAATGTGAAAAAAGTACCATAGTCAGGAAGGTGGCACAGTGTGCGCCGGAATAATTTTTTTGGGACGATATGTGCTCCGTCTATGCGCCATTTGTGCACTGTCTGTGCACCGTCTGTGCGCCACTCTTCACAAGTAGAGTTTTCTAAGAAAGGCCTTTGTACGAAAAGCCTTTTTAAAATGTTATGCATATTTTCATTTTAAACAAACTTAAATTATACCTACGAATAGAGTAATGCAAAATTGACGTTTTTAGCAATAGTTTATACTAATTTTATTTACTGTTAATTTTAAAGAAGCAAAAAGTTTATTACTGACTTTCTAGACTATATAAATCTCCTTTATTTTATATAAAATTGTTAATTTTCATTATAATTTTCATGCATGTCAGGGACCTTATGCGCTGCAATTATGCGCCGCATGCGCTAGGGACCTCAGTGTGCGCCAAGTGCGCCAACGACCCCTTGTGTGCGCCGCACTTGTGTGCTGAGACCCTTTGTGTGCGCGGGAATTTTCCCCCTCAGAGGCAACCTTCCTGACTATGGAAAAAGTACAAAATATAATTACTTTTATAAGATATCTTATAAGCCATGTCAGTGCTTAGCCTTAGGCCTTTAAATTTTGTGCTTAGATCTACCCTATAGTTAGGATAGTACAACATGGTATGCTAGAAAAATGCCTCTTTTTATGTTATAACAAATATATGCCACTTTTATATTGTTAAAAATATAAACAATAAAGGACCTTTTTTGCAGTTGTCAAATTTTTTAACAAGAAAAATATGACTAGGCTTAAAGAAAAGTTAAATAAACCCATTTGTGCGTGCACTGCGCTTTAGAAAAATTTCAAAAGTCCATCCGCAGTTTTACAACTTTTTCCTATAGGAAAGAGGCTTGCAAGTTTATTCATTGAATTTCATTGCTCAGCTAATACATAGGGCTACATATTGAAAGGCGCCAATAATAAAACCTATTGAATCTCAACAGAGTCCTATCTATCTTTTCACACTACAACTGCTATGTACACTTTGCCCAAGCCCAACCCCCTGTTCCGAGGGAATCATTAAATTTAATTGCAGCCCCCAACACAGGGGGGTTATTTGCCTTGAACCTGGAACATGTGCACCCACCCCCAATACATAGCAACTTGCAGGTGGAGGTTGGGATGGCTTTTTTTATAAACCAACTGCAACCCTTCCACTGGAAAGACAGAAGGGCCAAAGAAGGTTAAAAGCAGTTTTCTACTTTTTTAGGGATGTTAAAATGTAAAAATTAAAAATTAAAACAGCCTAAAGCCTGATCTGGAAAATTTGCAGTTTTCCCATAAGATTCAATGCTGATTTGGCAGTATTGTAGGAGTTCACTTGCAACAGACAAACATTGAATCAGTTTTAGTATATTGAAGCTTAGAGCCTATATCTATAAAAATACTGCTTGTTTTGTTAATAAAAAGCTAAAAGAGTTCTTCAAAACTTTTATAATGCATGTATTTTTTAAAGAGAAAATTTCTTGCAATGTGTAACTTGTGTATTTGTCAAACTTTTAAGTTTTAGTAAGCATAAATTAGTGTGCCAAAAATTTACTTGAGATCAAAATGGTAGGCCTATGCCAAAATAGCTAAACTATTCATTACATTAGTATGCTAGATATTTTTGGCATGCATATAACTTTCAAAGTATGGGACTTGCCTTATAGTTTTTTGTTAAGCCTATAAGTATAGTTATGCTAAAAATCACTAGAAAAGACATTTTTATTTAAGATATATAAGTTTCTCTTTACAAAAAGAAAAAAAAACATTCTATTTAAAACAAGCTATAATAGTAGATCTAAGGTCCAATTTCAAAATAGGATTTAAAAAGTCAAGATGCTATAGTTTTCCTATTGTGCAGAAAATCCTAGACTAAAGGACTTATTGTTATTAAAAACATATGCTGTGTTATAACACTATGTTGATTTAGATTTACCTTAATATATTGTCTATAAATATCTAAAAATATTCTAATAATAGAGATATGCCCAACCATTAAGCTATTAATTTTTTAACAAATTAGTTAAACTTCAACTTAAGTATAGGTAATAAATTATAATGAAAGCCTTTTGACAATTGCTTTAAACAATTATTTTAAACCAATAATTATCTAGTTCCAAATATCTAGCTCGTACTAATAAGCTTCAATCTTTGCAATGTCTATGACGTTGAAGTCTAGGCCATTATCTTATAGGACTAATAGCTGATTATTATACTTGTGTTCAATTTTAAGAACTTGAAAAATTCTATATTATTGTCACCTTAAACTTAAAGAATTTGTCATATCTTTTGACTAAACTTGATAAAAATTAAGATTTTATTGTAATTTTGGGTGATTTGCAAAAAAGTTGCATGATCAGTGTGATTTTAAAGGTTGCAAATGTATGGTCATACTGCCTACATAACCATATGACAAGTGTTTCTAATTAATAATTGATATAATCCCTTATCAATCAAATTCAGTATTATTTCTTTTATAATTGGATGATTTGAGATTAAAAGCAATGAGATGGGATTGAAACTTTTATTAAGGTGGATAAAATGGTTAGATAGTAAGATAAAGAATGATTTAAATCAATTCATTAGATTTTAAGACTATAGATAAGGAATCCTGAAATTACACAGGTCCTTTTAAGTCCCAAAAATTTTGACTATTGAGAGTATTGGCATTTTAAAGTCTTATCAACCATAATTTATTTAAAAATAGAATAATAGAAAAGTGTTGATTATTTTATTCACCATTACTTGTCATGACACACAGCTGCTGATACTACCAGAACTAAATGTTAAAACTTTCTGAATAGCTGTTTAGTTGCTCCAATTGCAGTCGCCAACTCACGCAGACACGGACGCAATGTCCTCAGATGTCGAGAACCGGCAGCCGACTGCTAAGCTGGCCGAGATTGGCGACATCTTCAGTCGGAAACTGCACAGCTTCAATCCGGACAACTACAATATCTATCATTTCGAGGAGCTGACCATATCCGGCCGGAAGTACCTGTTCCGGCCATCTGTGCGCAACGACATGCTGACTGTTGTGCTGAAATACCGCGACCGCATGTGCCTGCTTGTGTCCATGCCCTGCCCTAGTGGAGACCCGGCCGCTAGGATACACGAGATTCACCAGTATGTTATGCAGTCAGAGTCTGCGGCTGGTGTGTGAGCTTTTCTTATATGCAGCCTCAATATCACAAGGCAGTGTTTTGTCTGTTCAAAGACTTGGCTGTACGAGGGGTATTTCAAAATTAAGGAGAATTCTTCCATAGCTTTTGATTGGGTATGCTGTCCATATTTGCACAATGCGCTAGGTGAAAAATTTCACGTTAATAAATTGACCCATTTCAAAATATTAGGATTTTAGGCATTTAAAAAATATATTTTTAAGTATAAATAGTATAAAAGAATAAAAGCTATCTACAGGAATACTACTGACAAGAGTTGAATTTAGTAGTATTATGGGACATAAACAATAATATCAATAGCGAGTGACTTGCAAAGATAATATCTGTTAGATAAAGACCTCTTAGGACAGTAAATCGTGAAAAGACTACTACTAACTGGAGTTTTATTCAGTAGTATATTTCTCGCTGTCACCTTGAGTCAAAACGAGACAAAACGCAATGATTTATTTACACTGGCTTCTATGACCGCATAAGAAAGTAATGTCTTAATGTGTAAGGCAATCTTGTAATGAGCTTCAATTTTATTGACTAGGCTGGTCACTGCTTGCTAGAAAATCTCCATATTCTTTCGTTTGTATCTACATATTAAGTATGCGCTTGCTCATAGTGTACGCGAAGACGATACCTTAGTTAAACGATTTGTCCTTCATTTGACCTTGTTTATTTCGATTTCAAGAACGCTTTACTAATGTGTGTTAATATTAATATTTTTATTTGTTGTTTTGACCCACCTTGTGTGCCCACCTCAGCCTCAACTAAAGCTGCAGTCCTTAATTTCTGTCACTGCCTACTGTTCTCTCAGTAGTTTGCGCGCTTTTTATTCGACAATTGTTTTTACAAAGAACACCCCGAACAAAATGCGTTAACTTTGTCAAATAACACCGGTATTTGCAATTGTTCCTGCTCGTATATAATACATTTTAAAAATATATTTTTTATGCATGCCAATTTTAATTGTAAGATTTAATGACGATTTTTATTTAGGTTTTTCGTATTCATTTTACTGCGCTTAATACTTGCGCTGCGGCACATATGGCGCGCATGATTTACTTGCATCTCTACTGTAAGTAGAGCAGTCTGCGTGTTCTTTCCGTATCTTTATAGCACTGTAATTGGCAGTGCGCCTGCAAATGCCTGCTCTTTCCCATTCTCGTTGCTATTTAATATTGTCACTGATGACTGGTATAACGCAATTAATAAATACATTTAGTCGCTTACACAGTTCAGTCATAAATATCAATATGTTTTACTGCTTCTTTTTTCCATTAATGCACAACTGCATTAGAATTTTTATTCATAGCCAAGTTACACATTATACATAGTCATATATGAATTTTACCAATGCCAAGTACTAGCTCATCCACAGCCATAGTGAGAGTTTATCCACAGTTATAGTGAGTTTATCCACAGCCATAGTGAGAGTTTATCCACACTTATAGTGAGAGTTTATCCACAGGCCACAGCCATAGTGAGATTTTATCCACAGGCCACAGCCATAGTGAGATTTTATCCACAGCCATGGTGAGAGTTTATCCACAGGCCACAGCCATAGTGAGATTTTATCCACAGCCATGGTGAGAGTTTATCCACAGGCCACAGCCATAGTGAGATTTTATCCACAGCCATAGTGAGAGTTTATCCACAGCCATAGTGAGAGTTCATCCACAACCATAGTGAGAGTTTATCCACAGCCATAGTGAGAGTTCATCCACAACCATAGTGAGAGTTCATCCACAGCCATAGTGAGAGTTCATCCACAACCATAGTGAGAGTTCATCCACAGCCATAGTGAGAGTTCATCCACAACCATAGTGACAGTTTATCCACAGCCAGAATGAGAGTTTATCCACAGACATAGTGAGAGTTCATCCACAGCCATAGTGAGAGTTTATCCACAGCCATAGTGAGAGTTTATCCACAGCTACAATGAGTGACAGTCTGAATGACTTGGAACTTTAACCTTAACCCAGACATCATTTTAAACAGCACCAATAAATGATAAATTAACGTTCATGCCTTTAACTCCCAGCGTCACCTGTTGAGCGAGAGACATCGTCGCTGCCCTGTCAACAATGGCAACGCCAGCCAAGCAGAGCAAGCTAAGCTTAGCGGAGCTGTTTTCTAAAAAGTTTCACTCCATCAACTTGAGCAACTTCAACATTTATCACTTTGAAGAGCACGCCATCGACGGTAGGAAATACCTGTACAGGCCGTCCGCTGACAACAGCCTGGTGCACATCGTGGCGCCGTTCCGCGAGGCCCACTGCTTCTTATCCTCGATGCCGTGCCAGCCAGATGATCCACTTGGCCAGGTGCGCTCGGTGCACCAATTCATTGTGCGATTGGAGAGCGGCGAGGTCAGCTTTGAGGAGACCAAATGCGGGGGCCTGGCTAAACTGGTTGATCCGGCTGCGACTGGCGCCAAATCTGCGCCGAAATCCACGGCGCCACCGGGTAAGGCGACGTCGGCGGCGGCAGCGAAACCGGCTACGTCAGCAGCGGCGGCGGCAACGAAGGCCGAGACGACGGCGGCAACAAATTCCAAGACAGCAAGCTCGGCAGCCGTTGCAGTGGAAGCAGAAGACGAGAAGAACAAGAAGAAACCGGCAGCGCCGGCCAAGGACAACAAAGACAAGGACGGCAGCAGCGCGAAGGCGGGAGATTCTAGCGAAACGGCTGCGGCAGCGCCAGCTGAAGCACCGGCCAAACCTGCGGACTCGGCGAAGCCACGCGACGAAAAAGTCGTCAAGGATAAGTCGCCGACTCCGCCGCCACAGTCGCAGCCGAAGGCCGCTGACGGAACCCAGGAGGAGAAGCAGGCGAAGGAAGAGACTGCGGCGTCAGCTTCCACTGCCGACAAGCCCGACGGTACCGCCGACAAGGAGGACAAGACTCCTCCCAGGGCCGGCAAGGATGCGGAGTCGCAGTCGGGCAGCGCCGAAGGCGACAGCAAAACCGCGGCTCCCACGACGGTGGCAGCCGAAGACAACGCTGAAGGTGACGAGCTGGCGGGCTCGAATGCGACGGATTCAAAGCCGGAGGTTGCTGCAGCCGACGGCAAGGCCGAGGAGGACAAGTCGGCAACGGAGGCAGAGCCGGCGGCGGCCGCAGAATCGGCGCCTGCAGTTGCCGTTAGCAACGGCGGCGGTGGAAAAAGCGGCGGCGAAGACGCTTCCTAGCCTGAATATGTCTGTAGGAATTTCCACAGATATGATAATAACTAGATTGGCTATTTACATGTATAGCAGTTTACCTACTGTCAATTCAGTAGCAAGGAAGAGTTTGTAAGCTATTTTGTGAAAAGAAACAAAAAATGATTTTCCACGTAGGGGAATTGAAAGGCAACAAATGAACCTTGTCCTAAAAATACCAGTACATCAAAATGCTTGATTAAATCTTACTACTGAATTGAAAGTAGCTTACACGCAAATTTGCTGGGCGGTCTGTCTAGTTTATTATCATAGAATCTGTGAATGGCTTCGATTTATTTATTAATTTGCTAGTTTTTGTTATTTGATAAAGGCAGCGATTTACCGCGCATCTAGTTACAATATGCTATTTAATACTACTGTATCACATAACTGGCATCACCTGGGAGCTCTCGGTTTGTTGCTGATTGTGTAACCGAATTTTTACCTGTGTTTTTTCTGTTTTTGTTTTCACTTGTTTTTACGTTTTGACTCTTGCAGGATTAAGGCGGATTTAACTAGCAGCTTGCAGGCTCTTCTGTTTATTGGATGTTTCTTAAGTTCTTGTCTTTAACTGCCTGTGCTGTGTTTTGCCGCACCTGTTAATTAGTTGAATTTGCTGCTGTGTTATATAATGCGGCTTATTTACATTATCAATATTTACCTGTTGTAACATATAGGAGAGCAGCTGTACTATTGCGCACTATATAATACCTGAGCACCTGTTGATTGTCATATTTAATGCTTTGACCCTTCAAGTCCTACCGTATTAAACTGAAGCAATCCTAGCAGCTTGCAAAATGATTTGGCTGTCAATTGGCCATTGCTGCTAACATATGCCAGTAAAATTAATTCCATTATTTCATTGACATTTCTACCCCAGGGTCCTAGCACAGCCTACATGCACTCCACTTTGGCATCTGGGTCGGTTTTCAAATTTGTAAATTCGAAATTTTTCAGCATTAAAATATTTCTCCTGTTGTGCGTCCCCTGTTTCTATCCTAATTTAGACTTGGTTTCTCTTTGTAAATAAGATTCTACAATAAAATATGCTGTAATACAATAATTTTATACACTAATTTATTAATAAATTTCTAATAGTAACAGCAGCCCTGTTGCAATATTTATGTTAGCGATTGTACCAAAACTTCTGTGTATTATAACCTTACTGATTTTATATATAACAGTAAGTTGAAGCATTATTTGTAATATTACATAATTTCATACATAATAATAATAATCTGTTAATAATTGCCTGTTTTGTTCAGCGCAAAGCCTTGTAGAATTTCACTGCTGTTTGCATCCTATGGGCCACGAGAAACTTGCTGTTGCTTAAACTCTTTTTCCATCATTATTGATCTCTTTGATGTGTGCTCTCTTGAGTCTACACCGATTGCCAGACGGCCATTTGCCAGCCAACATTTACCAGCTGTTTTGGGTAAACGGCAGGAGTAACTACCCTTATTCAAATGGCGAGATGCCTCGGCAGCTAATTAGTATTCTGTGAGCTTATAATTGAACCCTCTGTCAGCAAGACCTGCACGCAGTTCTTGAATTTGGATTGTTTAATAAACTCTAAACACTATGTTAATTCCCCGGCATGCCAGTCATTGATTTATTGACTACAGCTGGAATAGCCGGTCAGCTGATCTGATTGATTACTCATCTCATCTCTCATCGTTCATTGGTAAAATGGCCAACCAAGAAAAGACAGAGGGCTGGTCCAGAGAAGGAGTTCCGAGGCCTCCCCAGAATTATAAACTCATTGATCAGATCGAGGGGTTTCAGGGGCTGCAGCGGCGCTTTTCCCATTTCTTTTCTGCTTGAAACCCGATCTGCCAAACTGGATGCCCTGTCGGTTTGTCAAATATTGATTGGCCATTTTTATTACTGCCTTGGCTGGAACTGCTAAATTAGCTTATGCAGTCTTGGCGTCACGAACTTGTAGGTAAACAGTTGGGGAAATGCAAATAGGCAGCGGCTGTGAGGGAAAATTCTCCTTAGAACTGGAGATTCGTGCTTAAAACATGAGCACCTCAGAAAACTGTTTAAAATAGCGATAACTTGAACTTGAGTAAAATTACTTCAGGGAATTAACTTATACAATCATTTTACTCTAATAGTAGGTAAACTACGCGTTTCTTATAAATTTTTTGGGAGGCCAAGGACTCACCCTCAATTACCCCAGCTAATGCTGGTGCCCATTTTACAGCTGGGTGAACTGAAGCAATGCAGAGTCAAGTGTCTTGCTTAAGACACAATTTGTTCCAGTGACACTAGGCTACAACCCCTAGGCTAGTCTCGCTGAAATGACGAAAACCTCGATTCTCCGTATTGTGTATTTTCGGTAAAACCTGCCGACTAGAAAGTTTTCCTAGAAACGTAGTTTCCCATCCTTCTACCTGAGTAGTCCTTGAGCAATGGTAGATCTGGACGGGGTCAATAGGGGTCGGCTGACCCTATACCTTGGAAGAAGTCTCGCCTAATCTCGCAAATAATATAATTTGCTTGGCTAAATATGCATTTACACAGCCTAAAAAGTAGTAGGAAAAATATCCCTTGTCTATCCGCTCCCTTCTGTCTCACTCCGCTGCCTCCCCGCTAATGGGACAAGAGTTGGGAAGCGCTTCCCTCTGCCGCTTATCTGCACCAGCCGCAATCAGGCTTCACGGGGAGAAGGCGGAATTGATGAAGAAGAAGCTGAGAGCTGAGCAATGACTCAGTCCATAACAGCAGCCCTGAACTGGCAGCTCTGGAGAGCAACTGTATTTTCACACATCTTGCGCCCAGCATCAAGTGGGCGAGGCCGAGAGATTGTGCAAAAATTGGCAGGCCGGCTTGTAAGCTGATTTCATTGCTTCTGTAGTCTGCGGGCGGTCGTGTGCAGGCAGACCTGGGCCCTCGAGGTAATTCGCTAGATACTTCTGCCGCTTCCTACATCGCTCGTTAGTCCAGCCTCCCGTGGGGGGGGGGCGCGGCACTGACAGCTGACTAATACACATGTCCGCTAATGTGAGCATAAGACTGAGAATGTGCTGCAGACTCCTCTGTCGCTGCATCATTTAAAACTGCCGTTCTCTTTACAACATGTTGAATTATACTTTTATTTTATTAATTCGAAATTGAGCACTAAAACGGTTTATTCATAATTTTCTATCAATTTTTCATAAGACACATTGTTATAAAACTCAGACTGAATCCAGCAAGTCAATCCGCGCCAAGCTCCTACAGCTTCTGGCTGGCCAGTGCACCGATGGCATTGCAACTGCAGCCGCCGCCGAAACTGCTGCAGCCGCCGCCCCGACACACTGCTGTCTCGTACAGCGAGGCGATCTCGCACGGCCCCTCCTCCGCCGCCGCAGCCACCTCCCCGCCCAGATGCAGCGGCGCCGTGGCCGCCGTGCGCCGGTTCGCGAAAACCTGTCGAGCTGCCGACGACAGACCGGCGTTGCCGCCGCCGACGCCGCCGCCGCTGAGAAGATGCCGATGGTTCGTCGAAGTTCCGCTACCGCCGCCCGCCAGGGCCGCCGACGCCGCCGCCGCAGTGCTAGCCGAGGATTCCGAAGATCTGATCGATCTGGACGACGACGCCCGCTGAGCGGCGATGATGATCAGGAGCACCACGATGACCAGCAGGCAGACTGCCAGGGCTGCCGTGGCCGCTGGCAGCCAGGCCTCTCGATGCCCGGCCGCCGCAGCCGCCGCAGCCGCCGCTGCTGCTGCCGCCGCTGCCGCCGCAGCCGATGCCGCCGAAGGCGTCGGAGTCGGGCTAGACGGCGGCGGCCATGTTGAAGTTGGCTGCGGAGGCCGCGGTCGGGAGCAGAGGGCGCCGCCCTGGTACTGCTGGCAGTCGGCGAACCCGATCAGCGCTGGCGGCTGGATCGTCAGGCACTCGTTCCTGGCCAGCCGCCAGTCCTCCGCCACCTCGCCGCTTCCGACGCCGCCCTCGCCCAGCTCCCAGCGGCAGCTGCACCGGCGCCTGTCCCTGACGCCGTCGATCCACAGCCGGCGGTCGACGCGCTCCTCGGCCAGCCGAGCGCCGGCCGCTGCGGCGCCCCCGTCCACGGCCGCCGCTGGAGCGAGCGCCAGGCCCTCTCTGGCGCACAGCTGGGCTGCCTCCGACCAGGGCATCGCGCCGAGAATCACCCGGAGTCCCGGCAGTGGCTGTTGCGCGTCCGCCTGACATGACGCTATTGTTAGAACTGTTGCCATGGCAACTAGAAGCAAACCGGCAGCAATCTGCGACATGTTGTCCTTTTCTCATTCGAACTCGATGAAGGCTTCTCGACTTCGATCTGGAGGCTGACTGGGGGGGGGGGGTAAATATATCCGCTGCTGGCGCTGCCTGCTGACCAATTGCTGGGAGCTGGGGAAGGGGCCGCGTAAGTGGATTTGCTCTCCGGGATAACCGGCTTCTGAGGAGAAATAAGAGGCGGAGGCTTGGGGAGAAAAAGTAGGCCATGGCTTTGGAAGGCGGCGGGGGGTTTGGGGCTGGGGCGCGCGCCCGCGATTCAATTTTTGTCGCGTCGATGGCTCAGAGAGAAGGGAGGCGGCAGGCAGGCTGGGAGGGAAAGTGCCCGCGCATTGCAGTCTAAAGTCTACAGATGGGTGTCCCCAGAATCCGGGGAGGGGGGCTCTGCAGTGTCCCGCCTAATCAAGTGCAACTGGGCAGTGGTCCGTGAGTTTTTCCCTCGATGCCCTGATTGGTGCTGACAGATCTGTAATCTGCTCTGGGCTGGCTGGCTGGGGGGGGGGCAGCCAAGATTGCTCAGATCTCAGGCGGAGCGGGGCGGAGGTCGGGCAGCTTTAGTACGTTTTCACTCTTCAGTTGGACACGCTCTGTTGCTCTTTGAATGCAGTTTGGGCAATGTCATTTGCTCAGCTGGAGGTGGCGATGATGTCCCTCCATCTAGCACCCCTGCCCCTCTAGCACCCCTGCCCCTCTAGCACCCCTGCCCCCTCTAGCACCCCTGCCCCCTCTAGCACCCCTGCCCCTCTAGCACCCCTGCCCCCTCTAGCACCCTGCCCCTCTAGCACCCCTGCCCCCTCTAGCACCCCTGCCCCTCTAGCACCCCTGCCCCCTCTAGCACCCTGCCCCTCTAGCACCCCTGCCCCTCTAGCACCCCTGCCCCTCTAGCACCCCTGCCCCCTCTATCACCCCTGCCCCTCTAGCACCCCTGCCCCTCTAGCTAAGTATACAAAGCAGAAAGGCATCGAAGAATCCATGATTCACTTTATAAAGGCACGACAACTCGTGCCCAGCTGCTTGCGGGAAGAATCTTCAGAGCTGAGGGCAGGAGGGACGGCACTGAGGGTGGCAGGGGGCACAGGCCTCGTGCTCCGCCTTGCATGACCTGGCGAGCTTATCGCCGCAAGCCAACAAACTCCTGAGAGAGGAGAAACACGCGAGCACTGGAAGAGTCGTTCACCCAAATCCTCAGGTGATTAGAAATGACAGACTTGGCATGCCGGGTTCAGTTTCGAGATATTCGCTGAGTTGGAGAAAGATTTTGGGCCGAATCCCTTCCAAGCGACCGGGTCAGCGGCCAATGAGCTGTGCCGCAAGAAAGTAAAATTGGATGGGTAAGATTGTAGGAGAGTGAGATTGGATAGGTGAGATTGAAGGAGATTGAGATTGAATGGGTGAGATTAAAGGAGAGTGCGATTGGATGGGTGAGATTCAAGGATATAAGGATTGGATGGGTGAGATTCAAGGATATAAGGATTGGATGGGTGAGATTCAAGGATATAAGGATTGGATGGGTGAGATTCAAGGATATAAGGATTGGATGGGTGAGATTCAAGGATATAAGGATTGGATGGGTGAGATTCAAGGATATAAGGATTGGATGGGTGAGATTCAAGGATATAAGGATTGGATGGGTGAGATTCAAGAATATAAGGATTGAATGGGTAAATATCTGGAGCTATAAAAAGTTGAAGCATATTAACAAAGTATTTTTAAATAATGTTCGTAGTTTATTGTCGTTATGACAACCAAAGATCATTGTAAGGAAATTTCTGTATTTTATAATAATTTAAGTTAAGATTAATGATTAATGACCAATAGAATTATTTTCAGGGAAGGGGAAATCTCAAGGAGTTAACCCGTGTTTTGGCCATAGACTATGCACTCACGGTGCAGCCCGATTGGCCATGGACATTCTCACAGAGGCTGAATTAATTAAATAACCGCCATAGACTATTGGCATTCGTGTTTCGGGATAAACCTCAGTTCACCGAGGGTCCAGATTCTCAGTTCACCACGGCCTAGCGTTAGGCGCTGACGGGTACGGAGGCTGCTGACAGCCTGGGGGAGGCGGCGGACAGGCACCGATCGGGTAGCCTCCTTGACCTTGGCCCGGCCTGTAGGGTCCCGGCGGCGGCGGCAGCGGCGGCGGCAGCGGCCCACAGTTTGGCGGCGGTGGCGGGCGGTGATGATGTTGGTGCTGGTGCGGCTCCGGAAAAGGAAAGGGTCCGTGATGATCATGGTGGTGCTGGTGCGGCTCCGGAAAAGGGAAGGGTCCGTGATGATCATGGTGGTGCTGGTGCGGCTCCGGAAAAGGGAAGGGTCCGTGATGATCATGGTGGTGCTGGTGCGGCTCCGGAAAAGGGAAGGGTCCGTGATGATCATGGTGGTGCTGGTGCGGCTCCGGAAAAGGGAAGGGTCCGTGATTGTGGTGCTGATGTCCCAGTGGAGGCGGCGGTGGTGGCAGATGCGGATGTCCGTGATGACGGCCGTGGTGGTGATGGTGGTGATGATCCTGTTGGCAATGTTTATATAATTTATTTTTTATATTCTACTCGCATAAGTACTTAGTAGTAGTATAAGTTTTTTCCCTTTTTTCAAGACTTGCATATAGTCAACCTACGCTGATTGGTAAACTTAGATTTGCTTCAACTAATCCATTAACGATGAAGTAGACCTTTTGACTACTCTACTTTTCAACTGTCAGTAGTATCGTAAAGTTTCTTGATAATAAACTTTGACAGCATAGAAAAAAACAGCCTTTCATACTCCCTCCTCTCTTGTACAAATAGAACAGAAGACTTTAAATAGGTTAGGTTACTCAGCACATTTGCGTGTTACCTACTTTCAGTTCAGTAGTAAAAGTTAAATAGAAGCATTTTAATGTATTTTAGAACACGATTATTTAGGGTCAAGTTTATTGCACTCCCCCAGCACCTGCCGGTCGCGCCTTTCCACACAAAAATCTTTACCCCGCCTCTCCGCCATCCAATTTTATTTGGTGTTTCAGTCTAAAGCTGTCATGTACATTTTAAGTGGCTCTGGCTAATAAATCTACATTAATACGAGTATGTATGTAAGCATAATGTCTGAACCTTACTAGCAGCAGTGTTAACGTTGAACAAACTTGGCCTGTAAACTTATCAAGTCATTTCAACAGTTTTTTTATAAAATAGCTTAGTTATGTATTCTTCCTTGCTACTGAAGTACGAGAAAACTGTTTTGCCAAGCATGCCGCATAAATGTACGAGCGCGTATGCTCATATATGCTTATGTATAGAACCACAGATAGATGGGCCACTCAGCCACATTTGCGTGTAAGCTACTTTCAGTTCAGTAGCAAGTGAAACTGAAGCATTTTAATGTCTTTTAAAGCCAAGGCTTATTTATTGCCTCTTACCCCCCCCCGCTTAAACCCTCCAACTAACACTACCCCAATTTTTATTGCTTTTCTCGGAATTCCAGCCTAAAGCTTCCATGTACATTTCAGTGGACTGGCCAATGTACATTATTGCTGAACCAATTAGCAAGTCGTTTACGCCTGCAAGCTTGGGCTTCTAAACTTATCAAAGTCATTTCAGCTGCCTTTACGACGTATTTTTATAAAATAGCTTATGTATTCTTCATTGCTACGGAACTGAAAGTAGAAAGCTGTTTTACTAAGTTGAGTATATATGCCTGAGTGGCCCATCTAATTATTCTAGTATCTGTGAGTAGAACTAAACAAAAGCGCAATGCCACTCTGGCTCAAGCATGTTCGATGCAACTTACTCCCCAGGACATGTTGCGGCGCAGAGTTGTAAGTTTAACAGATGAAAAATCAAATAACTGTTTTAGCTGTCTGTCAGGCAGATCGAAACGTATAAATGTGCAGCCACAGTTTTCACGAATTTTATATTAAATTCACCAAGCCTTGCCTTGCCTTGCAGCTGAGCCTTGCGCAGCGTTGAGAAAAGCAAACCAGTTCTTTATCTATCTAGCAGATATATTAATAACACGCGCAATCCGGCCCAGTGTGACGCAAAATAGTGTACTGTAAATTCTGCAATAATAACATTGCGAAAACTTTCTGCAAACATGCAGGCGTGTCTCTTTGGCCTTGTAATGTAAGAGCTTTCTGCTTCTGGCGAATGGCTGCGGTCACGTTATTCTGCTAATGACTGCGAAATTTCTTTTAGACTTCACTATAGGCAGGAAATGGAAGCATTTTGGGGAAATCAGTCACTGACTTCTGGGCCTGATCGACAGGCCCGGGCACCGACCGGGTGGGTAATTGATGAAAAAATTTAGCGAAAAAATTGTTCCGCGTAGTAATTGATTTCCCTTTGACTTGCTTCCTTTTCTCCCTTATTTTTGGCGCTCCTAGGGAAAACTATTCTAGTCTGGAGAGAAATTGCAGATGGGCTTGAAAATGAGGTATCGATCAGTCTGCTCCGTCCGCAGTTGGAGATTATCGGGATCTTCAGGCTTGATAAATGGGAACAAATGGAGATCTGAATATAGAGGTAGACACAGAGGGTATAGATATTGTAGAGATTGGGTAGACAGAGGTAGACAGAGAAGGTGTAGATGGGGCAGACAAGCAAAGAAGTAGAGATGGGACAGACAGAGGTAGGCAAAGAAGTAGAGATGGGACAGACAGAGGTAGGCAAAGAAGTAGAGATGGGGCAGACAGACGTAGGCGAAGAAGTAGAGATGGGGCAGACAGACGTAGGCAAAGAAGTAGAGATGGGGCAGACAGACGTAGGCGAAGAAGTAGAGATGGGGCAGACAGACGTAGGCGAACAAGTAGAGATGGGGCAGACAGAGACAGAGAAGGGAAGTAGGGCTAAAGGATGTGTATAGCGACATGAAGGCGGACGCGGGGCTACAAAGAGAGAAAGGTAGATGGAACTAATCTGAACGGGGAGGTTAGAAGTGCAAGTCAAGAAGTCTTAACTAACAGCGACTTCTGCAGTCTCAACAAAGCCAAAATTAGCTATATTGGCCACAATGGAGCTAACAAATCGCACGAAAAACCCCAGGCATTGTAGCGATTTTTTCCCCGGCAGCAGACCGCAGACCTATACATGTAGGTACTTTGCCTATTATTTCTTCTAGAAGAGAGCGCGCCCATCGTCTTGGAAGGGAGGCAGGGCCAGTTCAGCAACACAGGAAACGCAATTTCCACTTTTGCAACGGGTTCCAGCCTGCCTCTCACCCAAGTCACAACTGATACCCTCCGTCTTGGCATGGGAGAAGTGGCGCCCGGCTACTACAGCTGACCGGCCCGCTGAAATCAAATCCCAGTTGCGTTTCGCGTTTTTTTATTCTCCAGCCTCCCGCCTTCATCTCTGCCCGGTTCTCCTCCTATAAGTGACTTCTCCTGCCCGACGGCCCCTGACCGCTCTAATGAGGAAGCGACGGGAGCGCCTTGCCGAGACAGGCTTAGAGGCACCCGCAATAGCCATGGGAGAGTGAAATGAGGAATTTTCACACTCAGTCCCAATGCTCTTCTTGGCTGCATGCGGCAGAGATGAAGATGCGGCTGCTGGGAGGCTGCGTGCTTGGCCTCTATTCTCTCCGGCCAGGCAGCCTCCGAGTGAAAGCGGGACTGCGGCGGAGAGGGTTTCTGTTTTTTGAAGAGGCTGAGCATGCTGCAGCTTCATCATGTCGCCCTGAATGCCGCAGCAGGACGGGGCGGGGCGCGTGACTTCCTGCCTAGAATGAACCGCTCTGAATTTCTGTTTCCAATTTGGCAAAAAATAAGTAAAAACCGAGCTAAATCAAAATTATTAGGAATAGAAGATAGACAGACAGATAGATAGATAGATAGATAGATAAATAGATAGATAGATAAATAGATAGATAAATAGATAGATAGATAGATAGATAGATAGATAGATAGATAGATAGATAGATAGATAGATAGATAGATAGATAGATAGATAGATAGATAGATAGATAGATAGATAGATAGATAGATAGATAGATAGATAGATAGATAGATAGATAGATAGATAGATAGATAGATAGATAGATAGATAGATAGATAGATAGATAGATAGATAGATAGATAGATAGATAGATAGATAGATAGATAGATAGATAGATAGATAGATAGATAGATAGATAGATAGATAGATAGATAGATAGATAGATAGATAGATAGATAGATAGATAGATAGATAGATAGATAGATAGATAGATAGATAGATAGATAGATAGATAGATAGATAGATAGATAGATAGATAGATAGATAGATAGATAGATAGATAGATAGATAGATAGATAGATAGATAGATAGATAGATAGATAGATAGATAGATAGATAGATGGATAGATAGGCAGATAGGCAGGCAGGCAGGCAGATGCAGGGTGCAGAGGGCTCGGTAATGGGAAATGAGAAAACCGAGAAGGTCTAAGTGCATGCCTCACTGGACTTGGTGAGTCGCTTTTCTTCCATTGCCTGCGCAGCCTCAGCGTCTCATCTCACCCGAGTCCCCACAGGCCAAACAAACTCCTGACGACTCCCATGCAGTCTCCCAGTTCTCCCTCCCCTTCCCTATCGCCTCCCTCCGATAGCGCCCAAGTGAAAACAAGGAAATGGGAAAAACTGGAACTGAACCTCCCTCCAGAAATGCTTTTCCCGACTCCTCTTTTCTCTTTCACTTTCTGCTCCCCCCTCACTCCCACCCCACCCCCGTGCCCGTGACGGCGACCCTCGGCATCGATCCCGGACGATATTCGGACCCGGCGAAAATCGGTTCCAAATTAAGCAGCTCGCCGCAGCAGGGGGCCTGGACGGGAACGGGCTTGAAACTGCAACCCTCAGAGACCCGAGAGAGCCCTGCGGTTCGCTGATCGACCTTCGTTTTCTCTGTCTTGCCTCCTTCTCACCGCACACTTATTTCAACTGTCCATATCGGGTTTCCTCATCTGCGCATTTCGTGCCTTAGGGTACCTGTGGGTCGGTCTGAAAATCTTTTTTCTCGAAATGACCCCGACTGTGAGAGCTAGTAGGGTTAGGGTTGGAAATCTGATAGACATTCCCATTCTCCCAGCATTCCGAGCTCATCCGTCACCTGTCGCTCGCTGTATTGCCGCCCTTAATCTCCGGGATTACCCCTAGCTGCTCGACTCGAGTGAGCCTCGCTGTCGGCATGTAGCTGCGGTTCGGTGAAATTTGATTAACAACTCAGCTTGTGAGCTTGTCTGGCGTAAAATGAGGGCAACAGAGGTGACTGCATGCTCTTTTAGAAGCAGAGGACTTTGTTATGCAACTAGCGAGAGGCATTACTGCCCATTCCTATCGACTCCCCTGAGCAGGCACACAAGCGCGCGGATACGTATGCAGTCATACGCACAGGCACACACTCACACAGGAGTGTACAGCGGCTCTAACTTTATTTATCGTTAGGCATGTACACTTCACTGCGCCTTGGGGGTTGGCCCTCAGGGGCGTTAATTGCACGAGCAGAGCCAAGCCGAGATTCCAATTCAGCCCCAAATCAATGTGACTGCACTTGGAATCGAGCCTGGGCGCTTTTATTACACTTCATAATATTGTAATTAATCATAATTGATTACACCTGCCCTAATGGGCAGTTGTGCAACCGACAGCTCAGCCGCAGCAATTGCGCGGCGCATCTGAAGGCTGCGTACGGCTGCTCAGTCCAAGGACTGGGGGGTCGCCACACACCCTCTCAGTTACCCCAGCTAATGCTGGCACCCATTTTACAGCTGGGTGAACTGAAGCAATTCAGAGTTTAAAGTGTCTTGCTCAAGGACAAATTATTCCGATTGGGTCGAGAATCGAACCTCCGACCTTCCAGTCGTGAGTAGCGCAATGATGTTGTATCCTAACCACTAGGCTACGACACCATTGCGCTTCGAATTGACGTAAAGTTAGTACTCCGCTGAAATTCAAGCCAGAAATTTATTTATTCAAATACAAGACTACCTGCAAATCCAAGAAACTACGGTATGAGCTGAGTGAAAATTTGCTCAGGCGATCAGAAAAATGAAATTATATCAGCGAATTTATCCGGGCCCGTGGCTGCCACTGGATGTCCATGCGCTGGAGCGGCCGCGGCTGCAAGCGACACCGTGCGCAGCTGGCCGCAGGTGCACCGTCGCTTCTTCGGCACCCACCAGCTCGCCGACTCGCCCAGCAGCTGCTGCTGCTGCCGCGGCTCGCCCGCCTCTTCATCCTCGGAGTCGCTCGGCTCCGCAGCCGCACCGCAGCCGCCGCAGACGATGGCGCCGTCAGTTTGTCGTCGAATTAGCCAGCGAAGTTGCCGACGCTGCTGGCGCTTCTGCCGCTGGTGGCGAGAGGTCGATGGGAGCGGCGCCTCCTCGCTGCCTGGGCTGTCGGAGTCGGAGCCGCCCGATGCCGCCGAGTGGAGGCTGAGCAGTGGCGGCGGCCGCGGCGGCGGCAACAGCAGCGGCTCAGATTCGGCTCCGCTCCCCGCTGCCTCCTCGGCCACGTCGCTGCTCTCGTCGTCGTCATCATCGTCCTGCGGTCGCCAGTCGTCGTCAGCCAGCTGACGTTCCCGCCGAGGATGAACGCGCCGCCGATTCTGCTGACGCCAAATTCGCCGCAGAAGCAGGCGGCGCATCCGCCAGCGCAGGGCCGCCAGGGTGGCTGCGCAGGCCACGGCGCCCGCCACAGCGATGGCAGCGGCGGCTGCGGCGGCAGCGGCTGCAGCGGCGGCCGACTGACCTCCTCTGACCCTGTAGCGGCCGGGTGTCAGAGTCTCGTTCGCCAGGACGGCGGCGGCAGCGGCGGCGGCGTCGGTGGCAGCCGAATCCGCCAGCTCGGACCGGTTGCCGCTGCCGACAAGGCGAGCCGCTGCCGCGGCTTTCTCGCCGCCAGACGGTACCGCCTGCAGCGGCAGCAGCGGCAGCATCAACAGCGAAGCCAAGACAGCCGCTTGCATTGGTCTCCGCTCTGCTTTGATCGAACGCTTCACGATCGGAGCTTTTCATTTCCTCTGTAGGTGAGCCTTATGGACCTGATCGCTCTCAAGCCGCTCCGCTGATTGGCTGGGCTACTCGCAGTATCTGTAGAGATACTGTCACCCTACTGTCACCCTACTGTCACCCTACAGTCCCCCTACTGTCACCCTACTGTCACCCTACTGTCACCCTACTGTCACCCTACTGTCACCCTACTCTCACCCTACAGTCCCCCTACTGTCACCCTACTGTCCCCCTACTGTCACCCTACTGTCCCCCTACTCTCACCCTACTGTCCCCCTACTGTCACCCTACTGTCACCCTACTGTCACCCTACTGTCACCCTACTGTCCCCCTACTGTCCCCCTACTGTCACCCTACTGTCACCCTACTGTCACCCTACTGTCCCCCTACTGTCCCCCTACTGTCCCCCTACTGTCACCCTACTGTCACCCTACTGTCACCCTACTGTCACCCTACTGTCACCCTACTGTCACCCTACTGTCACCCTACTGTCACCCTACTGTCACCCTACTGTCACCCTACTGTCACCCTACTGTCACCCTACTGTCACCCTACTGTCACCCTACTGTCACCCTACCTACTGTCACCCTACTGTCACCCTACTGTCACCCCTACTATCTACTGTCACCTACTGTCACCCTACCTACTGTCACCCTACTGTCACCCTACTGTCACCCCTACTATCTACTGTCACCCTACCTACTGTCACCCTACTGTCACCCTACTGTCACCCCTACTATCTACTGTCACCTACTATCACCCGCTACTGTCATACTGTCACCCTACTATCACCCTACTGGTCACCCTACTGTCACTCTACTGTCACTTTACTGTCACCCTACTGTCACCCTACTGTCACCCTACTGTCACCCTTACTATCAACGTCACCCTACTGTCACCCTAGTGCCACCCTACTATCTACTGTCGCCCTACTATCTACTGTCGCCCTACTATCTACTGTCACCTACTATCACCCGCTACTATCACCCTACTAAAACCCTACTGTCACCCTAGTATCAACGTCACTGTCACCCTACTGTCACCCTACTGTCACCCTACTATCTACTGTCGCCGTTCCCTGATGTTGCTTGGACATTTGTCAAACCCCCTGGTGCTGGTCCTCCTGTCTTGCAAAGGTCGGCTGGCAAATGCCGGCAGGCAGTTTTCCATGAAACACCGTCAGTCTTAGTCCCATCACTCTAAAATTCATCAGACCTCAATTCAAGTCATGGCATTTCCAAAGGCTCTCTAGTTAAAAAACGGTATAGTCTCATTCAAGAGCCCGACACACCAAACGCGAGTTTTTTGGTCGCAACCGATACGAAATCCTTTGATTTCCTTTGGGGCAGAAATTTCCAAGAATGATATCCAGCATCATGCAAGCCGGCAATGACTGCAGAGAAAACGAATAGAAAAAAAGCAACTGATGTTTATTCATAGGCAAGAGAGCCGAGATTGGCAAGTGCCCAGCTGGAGTCACGCTATGGTTGCAGTGCTCAAGCAGTGCTCAATTCGATGATTCCCGAGCTTTGTTCGGAGTCTGGAGCTGGTTTGGCCACAATCATGCAGTGAGTATAGGCTCTACCAACCTTTTGAGTTACTTCCAGTACTACTGATTTGCGTCTTCAAAGTAGACTAGTACGCTAGCGAGTGCCCAAAAATGAAGAAAGATTAAAAGGTAGACCAAAATTTGCGAATAACCAACTGATTTTCTTGGCTTGTAGGAAGACTTGTGCACTATTTTCTATTTCAATCGGAAGGAACATTTCTTATTGTTTGTTCTGTATCTCTGCTAATTGAATCTACTTTACATGCAAAAAAACAAAAATTAACGCGAAACAAAAACTACAAGAAAAAACGGCGATTTTGCGATTGTTTGGTAAAACATAATAAAACTAATCACTTGATTATGGTTTGTCGAACTTCTCTATCATAACGGAGTGCAGAGGAATAAAATAGAAAAATATCCTGAAACTTTTAACGCAGAACAAGTAAATAGTAGGTGAAATGAGGCTAATAATTATTCCCGACTATTCCAGCCATTTGAGTGCTTCAGAGACGGAACACTAGTTGCGGAATCTGTAAGGAAATTATGGTATTTTTACAGGCGAGCTCATCCGTCAATCCAACAGAGTTTCCTCAACAAATGAGAGAGGAGCTGGGGCAGAGAGGTATACTGTTAGGGAGAGCCAAGGCTACTCCATCCCATGAGAGAGGAGCTGGGGGCAGATATACTGTTAAGAATATTCAAGGCTACTCCAGCCAATGAGAGAGGAGCTGGGGGCAGATATACTGTTAAGAATATTCAAGGCTACTCCAGCCAATGAGAGAGGAGCTGGGGGCAGATATACTGTTAAGAATTTTCAAGGCTACTCCAGCCAATGAGAGAGGTTTTCTGGGATGAGGAATTGAAGGATCGTAGAGAGCCAATGCGGCTTTCGACCAATGAGAAGCGGAAGAGTGGCAGTAAAGCGTATTGTCCAGAATTTATACTTGTTCAGTTTGCTTGTACGACTCTGGAAAGTGACTTTAGGTTTCAGAGTGCCAGTATATAAAGTATTAAGTACGACTTTAAACACTTTTAAAATCTCGCTACTGACGGACAAATGTCTAACAGCATGTGAATCTCAGGTCTCTCATATTTACGTTTAGAAGACGAACAAATTAAGTTGTCCATTGTAAAGAAAAAGTAGCCTCTAAATAGCAAATAACAAAATAGAATGTTGGGAAGAGTGGCTTGTCCGGGGAGCGATAGCAGCTGTGTAGTCTTCAGCCCTCGCGCTTGACCGTGACCACAATATGGCTGAGGCATTTCCCCATGGCGTTGAAGCAGGGCTCCAGGAACACGGCCAGCAGGATCTCGAAGATGCGCCTCGTGTACCACAGCGAGATTTCATAGGCCTTGATGCTGGGCTGCCAGCACCAGATGGTGCAGAAGGACAGGCAGGCGAACTCGATGCCCCAGCAGATCGCGGCCGGTATGGCGCAGATCAAAGAGGTGATGCGGTAGCACCAGAGCTTCGTGGAGCTGAACACCTGGGGTGGCGAAGAAGAGGTTCGATAGTCAATGTCTGGTTTAGCAGTTGCTAAGTCTTGCACTGAGGGCTTCGTCAAGTCCGGCACTGTAGGCTTAGTCTCTTATAATGTCCTGCACTAAACGTGTCATCAAGTCCTGCACTAAACGTGTCATCAAGTCCTACCCTAAACCTGTCATCAAGTCCTGCACTAAATGTGTCATCAAGTCCTACCCTAAACCTGTCATCAAGTCCTTCAATTTTTGAACAGGTCCAGCGCTAACAAAGCTACCAATGCCCTGCACTAAATTAGTTGCCTGGTAAGTCTTGTCTGCTCCAGGACCCTACAACAAAAATACTGATAATGATGCTGATCTTCTCACCTTGTAGCTGAGCACCCAGACTCCATCAAAGCTGAACACAGTTGGGTCAGGCTCGGCGATTATGTCCTCAAATTTTACCTGTGAAAGATCGAATCGTGGGGGGAGATATTCGAAAAAGCTGCTACGAATTAATCTTTTTTCAAACCGATTTTCAAACAGCTACAACGGGATTCGAACCCCGGGAACCATCAGGCGCTACCTTCAAGTGTTGATTAATCTCTTTTGGATCGCGATCGGTCACGCTGAGGTCCTTCTCCTCCAGCTTGACTTCAACCTGTTCACCACCCACTGCGGCGGCCATTTCTAGTTCGCGTTAATCCCTTGATTAGACTGATACGTGAATTCAGAATGGGGATTTAGTCTGCTGGGAAAGCCTGGGTGAGGGGAATGACAGAAGCGAAAGCGGCGGAGCAGAGTTGAAAAATGCTCTGGGGACAAGCTTTACATAGCCGCAATGGCTGTGGGAATGGTGAGGGAGAGAGGGGAGGGGAGAGAATGGGGAATACATAGGATTGGCTCCCCTATGTAATAGCTGCTCCCCTGCCACTCGTTCTGTGCAAACACGATGCCAGCCCCTGAGGCGAGACTAAACAAAGCATTTTGGGGCAGCAAGGCCAAGGGCTACGCCCAGTGCACTGCTAGGGCACACGCCCCACCCTTGGCCATTGCTGCGTGTCTCAGACTTGGCTATGACCTCCCTCCACCTGCCAGAGAGTCGGAGACTCTCGCCAGAGGGGGGGGGGGTCAGTGTGCAAGTTGGGACGCAAACTGCTTGTCGGGCTGATCCGCTCGATACTTTTCCCCCATGCAGCAGATTAGTGTAGCTATTCATCCCCACCCCCTAGTTCACACACTGCAGTGAGTCTCAACTTTTTGAAAGCACTAACAGGCCACACTTGGGGGGGGGGCTTCAATCCAATACTCTTGCCTTCATACTTACTTGAGCGAAAGACTGAGCAAGAGTAGAGTATAGCTATAGGTAGAGCGACAGTGAGGCAGAGGCGGGAAGAGGAAGCGGGGGTGAGGCCATTGTGCATCGATTTGTTAGGGGGGGGGGGGCTTCATCCGCCGTTTCTTAATAATGCACTTCTCACCTACGAGTACGAACAAGAACGAGCGTACAGAGGGGACTTAATAACTGAGACTAATGAGAAAGTGGGGTGGGGAGACGCACTGAATCTAGCTATACTCAAAACAACTTAATGCTTAAAAAACTCTAATCCATCTGACAGCTGGATAACACTTGCATAATAAACTAACTAAGTTCCCAATTGTGGCACCAATTTATTTTGAGGAAATTAACCAACTTCATACTAGACAAAATCAGTTTGTCAATGATACTACTACTACTACTATATATTATCTACATAATAAACGATATTTTGCTCGCAAAATGTTATATATACTACTGTTGCTAGTAGGCTATTCAGGCATCGCCTCACTCACCCTACAGTGGCTGTTAAGTCCTTCTGGATCGCGAGACACAACGTCCAAATTGTCGGCTCGGAACTGCTCAAAGCGCACTCTGTTTCCGGCTACCTTGGGCACCGATGGCACCAGCCGCTTTGACCAAGGCTGCTGCTGCTGATGCGACTTGCCTTTGAAATTGAATCTGCTTGGCTGCTCCTGGGCAGAGTCCGGGCTATAGTCTTCCTCAGGCACGGCAAAGTGAGGATTGTTATGCAAACTATTGGTGTTTATATTAATATTGCTGCCCATATTGTTAGGGTGGGTTCCGACACTGTTCATAGCAAAGTTGGTATGCATTTTTATCTTTGGCTACTGCCGAGGTCCAATGCAGAACTTCAACCGCAGGGGTGAGATTTGAAGTGACAAGAATACTCGGCCTCAAATGGCGTGTATTTTTTTTATCTTATTCGTACTCGTATAAAAGCTGCTGCCAGTAAGTGTCATCCTATATTGCGATTCAGCGCCACCGCACCCCACGTTGGCAGACAGAGAGCCAGTCGGCGATCGGCTATTGGTCCACGCGCTGTTAGCCAATGAGCGGAGAGGGAGGGGTGGGGGCACGGCTGTACTGTGAGGCGTGAGGTGGCTAGGCGAGATGGGTTAGAAATGAAGGCGCGGGGTGGCAGCTAGCAGCCAACAGGGCTCAATGGCTGTTTGTTCTGAAATCATTGGGTTGCGAGCTCATGCGTAAACTAATTTAATGGAAAACTGTTTATGAAGCTTCTTTAATTAATAAACATAATGCACTGCTCGAATCAGTGCGGTGTAGTTAAATATTTAAAAAATACAGGTATATGTATATGGATGTATTAACAGAAATATGAAACTTTTTCTTAGAAAACAGCGACTATAAAAAAGAATGGCTGTCACAGCCATCAAGCAATTATGCAAAATTGCAGTTTTTACTAGAATAAAATAATATCTTCAGAACTTCAACCCAATTTTTTAATAGAAATAAGGACTCAAGTGAGACTTAAACAAATACCCCAAAATCCTCTGGTGATGGAGATGAGAAAAAAGACAGGGACAGGACAATACGGAGACATGATCGAAGACATGAAGACACGGGGACATGAAGACACGGGGACATGAAGACACGGGGACATGAAGACACGGGGACATGAAGACACGGGGACATGAAGACACGGGGACATGAAGACACGGGGACATGAGTGTACATATTAGAACATGATCGGAAACGAAGACACAATGGCACGGGGCCAGGTCAGGAGGACATGAAAACATGATGTCAAGTCGGTTCTAGACCGAGGAAGTGCAGTCGATGGTGATCTCTTTGCTGCAGCGCTTGCTGCTCCGGCAGTCGGCTGCCTCGCTCGCGACCGCTGCAGCCTGCACTGCCGAAGCCTTCGCCAGAGCCACCAGCGGCCGCCGTTCCTCTTCCGGACTGCGGTCGCTGCGGCGACGTCGGCTGCTGTTTCGATTGCAGCCGTTGGTTGCTTCAGCATTCAGACCGGTGAACTCGTCGCTGCTGCCGCTGCCGCCGGCTTCGCTGCTGTAATTCGGACTGTCGCCGCCTGCTGAGATTGCCGAACGTTGGCTTTCTTGGCCAAGCCGGCATCCCCTGCTTGTTGCTGCTGTTTGTTGCTGCTGGGACAGATCATTGCCGGGATATCTGGGAGTAGTAGTAGTAGTAGTAGTAGTAGTAGTAGTAGTAGTAGTAGTAGTAGTAGTAGTAGTAGTAGTAGTAGTAGTAGTAGTAGTAGTAGTAGTAGTAGTAGTAGTAGTAGTAGTAGTAGTAGTAGTAGTAGTAGTAGTAGTAGTAGTAGTAGTAGTAGTAGTAGTAGTAGTAGTAGTAGTAGTAGTAGTAGTAGTAGTAGTAGTAGTAGTAGTAGTAGTAGTAGTAGTAGTAGTAGTAGTAGTAGTAGTAGTAGTAGTAGTAGTAGTAGTAGTAGTAGTAGTAGTAGTAGTAGTAGTAGTAGTAGTAGTAGTAGTAGTAGTAGTAGTAGTAGTAGTAGTAGTAGTAGTAGTAGTAGTAGTAGTAGTAGTAGTAGTAGTAGTAGTAGTAGTAGTAGTAGTAGTAGTAGTAGTAGTAGTAGTAGTAGTAGTAGTAGTAGTAGTAGTAGTAGTAGTAGTAGTAGTAGTAGTAGTAGTAGTAGTAGTAGTAGTAGTAGTAGTAGTAGTAGTAGTAGTAGTAGTAGTAGTAGTAGTAGTAGTCAACAGTATTCCTAAGTATTTTTTCGCTACTCAAAGTAGCAATGCACGAACAAAAATGCACAGCACCTACCGAGAGACAGGCTGGCGCTGCCTCAGCTTTATCTGCTGAGACGAAGCGGCCGCAGCTGACTGCAGCCGAAACTGCCGCAGCCTTTCTGCGCTTCCGCCGCCTCCAGCGCCGCCGGCGTTGCCGCGCCTGCAGCAGCCAAACAGTAAGCTGAAAAATTTCTCGCGAAACTTCCGCCCGGAGACCAAGTAGAAAATCCAGTTCGTGCTGTTGTTGACGCAGGCGCAGACGTCGAAGAAGCGGTGCAGCATGGTCCACACCCGGGCGAACTCGGAGCCTCCGCCTGTGGTCAGGTGCACCTTCGAGATCAAAAAGAGGCCGGCGAAGCCGTTAGTAACAAAGTAGGTCACATTCATGAGGATCAGCATCTGCGTGATCCGCCGTTCAGTTCCGGATCCCGTGGCCACAGCCACCGGCGCTGAACTTGCCGACGCGCCCGAAGTTGAAGTGGCGCCCGACGCTGCGTGCCGAACCAGCCGGCGGCGCGAGGGGGCGGCGGGGGCGGCCGCGGTGCCACCGCCGGCTCCGGGGCCCGCCAGCTGGGAGCGCAGCAGTCGCGCCTGCCGGACACTCATGCGTCGGAAGGTGCGAATCACGTGACTCCGGCTCTGGCACACAAAGTAGACAATGAGACAGGTGCACAGAATCATGATGAAGAACGGCACGATCGAGCCGAACAGGCCGTGAGAATAATAGATGACGAACTCGCGGCCTCGCTTGTCGCAGACGCCCGAACTGCCCGGCTCCCTCGGAGAGGTGCTGCTGCGGTTTCCGACCTCGCCAGCCGGTGGCTCTGAGGTCGTCCATCGGTGGCAGGCGGGAACGATGGAGGCGTAGCCGACCACCAACGAGGAGAGGCCGCACAGCAGGTAGCGGGTCCGCTTGGCTGTCAGCCACTGCCGGATGCGCAGCGGGAATCTGATGGCCAGCATCCGGTGAAATGAGATCACCGCCTGCAGGAAGGGGGGTGCAGGCAGAGGTTGAGCCTTCAATCGACAACCTGAGTGTGTACTTTTAATGTCTATTCAACTGACAACCTAAGTGTGTACTTTTAATGTCCCTTCAACTGACAACCTAAGTGTGTGCTTTAAGTGTCCCTTCAACTGACAACCTACATGTAAGTGTGTGCTTTAAATGTCCCTTCAACTGACAACCTAAGTGTGTGCTTTAAATGTCCCTTCAACTGACAACCTAAGTGTGTGCTTTAAATGTCCCTTCAACTGACAACCTAAGTGTGTGCTTTAAATGTCCCTTCTATCGACAACCTAAGTGTGTGCTTTAAATGTCCCTTCTATCGACAACCTAAGTGTGTACTTTTACTGTCCCTTCAACTGACAACCTAAGTGTGTGCTTTAAGTGTCCCTTCAACTGACAACCTAAGTGTATACTTTTAATGGCCCTTAAACCGACAACCTTAGTGTGTACTTAAAATGACCCTTCAATTCAAGAAACAACCTAAGTGTGTACTTTAAAAGGCGCTCCAATCGACAACCTAAGTGTGTACTTTAAATGGCCCTTCTATCGACAACCCATGTGTGTACTTTAAATGGTATTTAAATCGGAAATTTAAGTTTGTACTTTAAATGGCCCTTAAAACCGAAAACCTAAGTGCGTACTTTTAATGACCCTTTTATCGACAATCTAAGTTTGCACTTTAAATGGCCCTCCAATCGACAACCTAAGTGTGTACTTTAAAAGGCATTTCAACCGACAACCTAAGTGTGTACTTTAAAAGGCATTTCAACCGACAACCTAAGTGTGTACTTTTGACCCTTCAATTCAAGAAACAACCTATATAAAATACTCAATCATCGACGAAGCTTAATGGAGGGTTTCTTCAATTGGCAGAAATGATTATTTGTTGAAATTTGTAATAATTCGATATTGACCAACGTGAGAAATACTCAATCATTTAGCAAGGACGGGAAGGTAGCAAGGCGAGCAGCTCTCAATCAAGCGCATAAATGCAAGTATGAGCAGTCTGTGCGAAACCAACTCAACCAGACATTGAGAAGTGTTACTATGACCATTTTTACTCAGCTAGGCAACTTCTCCAAACAGTGGCGGTGAAATGTGTGGGACATTTTGAGAAGCTCGCATGCGAAATGTATCGCTCAGTACACAATTGCATGAAGAACTGACAATAAATACAGCCAATAATTGCAGCAATTCTACACAGCAATTCAAGGAGTTGTTTCTGCAATTGTAAAGAAAACTTTCTCCAAGCCACTCACACGCGGGACAAATCTCTGCTAAAAAGCGGATTAAGCTCAAGCAGATATTTTCCCTAATCGCTGTCGCAGTCCGCTGCTGTCAATCAGGCGACCCCTGTTGATTTTCTTTTTAAAGGAACGGCTTGCTCTGCAGTTTAGTTGCATGCCCTGGCTTGTACATGAAAAGTCATTTGAGCTGCAATCAGCACAGTTGGTACAGGACCAATCGGTGCATATTGAGCTGCAATCAGCACAGTTGGTACAGGACCAATCGGTGCATATTGAGCTGCAATCAGCACAGTTGGTACAGGACCAATCGGTGCATATTGAGCTGCAATCAGCACAGTTGGTACAGGACCAATCGGTGCATATTGAGCTGCAATCAGCACAGTTGGTACAGGACCAATCGGTGCATATTGAGCTGCAATCAGCACAGTTGGTACAGGATCAATCGGTGCATATTGAGCTGCAGTCAGCACAGTTGGTACAGGACCAATCGGTGCATATTGAGCTGCAATCAGCACAGTTGGTACAGGACCAATCGGTGCATTGAGCTGCAATCAGCACAGTTGGTACAGGACCAATCGGTGCATTGAGCTGCAATCAGCACAGTTGGTACAGGACCAATCGGTGCATATTGAGCTGCAATCAGCACAGTTGGTACAAGATCAATCGGTGCATTGAGCTGCAGTCAGCACAGTTGGTACAGGACCAATCGGTGCATATTGAGCTGCAATCAGCACAGTTGGTACAGGACCAATCGGTGCATATTGAGCTGCAATCAGCACAGTTGGTACAAGATCAATCGGTGCATTGAGCTGCAGTCAGCACAGTTGGTACAGGACCAATCGGTGCATATTGAGCTGCAATCAGCACAGTTGGTACAGGACCAATCGGTGCATATTGAGCTGCAATCAGCACAGTTGGTACAGGACCAATCGGTGCATATTGAGCTGCAGTCAGCACAGTTGGTACAGGACCAATCGGTGCATATTGAGCTGCAATCAGCACAGTTGGTACAGGACCAATCGGTGCATATTGAGCTGCAATCAGCACAGTTGGTACAGGACCAATCGGTGCATATTGAGCTGCAATCAGCACAGTTGGTACAGGACCAATCGGTGCATATTGAGCTGCAGTCAGCACAGTTGGTACAGGACCAATCGGTGCATATTGAGCTGCAATCAGCACAGTTGGTACAGGACCAATCGGTGCATATTGAGCTGCAATCAGCACAGTTGGTACAGGACCAATCGGTGCATATTGAGCTGCAATCAGCACAGTTGGTACAGGACCAATCGGTGCATATTGAGCTGCAATCAGCACAGTTGGTACAGGACCAATCGGTGCATATTGAGCTGCAATCAGCACAGTTGGTACAGGACCAATCGGTTCATCGAGCAGACAATGAAAGTTGAAGCCTGCTGAGCTTCAGTTTGACACAAGCAGTGGAGTGCTAGGGGGGCCGGTAGACTTTGATCAATACACAAGTTGATTGATGGGCAAGGCTTCCCTGCATATTTTCGGCACTAATTACATTCGAGAGCCGCCATGTGTGGGCAGTGCTGGCCTAGAAAATAATTCAGCCTTCTCTACCTCCCGGATAAAGCAAAGGCTCACTCGTTCACAAAGACACACGAGGCGCATAGCTAGGCTAGGAAAAAAACTAAATATTGACAGGTAGATCTGAGCTCTCTATTGAGCTACTGTACTCCCTGAGTAATATCAGTGCATTCTTCCGCCTCGCTCAGGCCCCGAGCTGCAGCTATTCGAATGCAAATTCCCCCCCCCCCAGGCACACGGATGACCGAAGTGGAACTGAATGAGAGCCGAGCAACGGCTCACAGTCTAACCCAATTAGCTATGCGAGTCGGAAGCTCCCTGCAATGGGGAACCACCTTGCCTACAACGGACAGCGCTCAGCTCTCCGCTGGAAGACTTCATGAGCATGATGAGGCGGATTTGCTAGGCTCAAAGTTGCCAAATTTGCTGCGTTTATGCTGTGCTCAGCGTCTCTTTGCTTGGTTTGAGATCAGCAGGATACGCCTGACACAGCTCTGACTGGACCTTACACAGCTTTAACTGGACCTGACACAGCTCTGACTGGACCTGACACAGCTCTGGCTGGATCTGACACAGCTCTGACTGGACCTGACACAGCTCTAACTGGGCCTGACACAGCTCTGACTGGGCCTGACACAGCTATGACTGGACCTGACACAGCTCTGACTGGACCTGACACAGCTCTGACTGGGCCTGACACAGCTCTAACTGGACCTGACACAGCTCTGACTGGGCCTGACACAGCTCTGACTGGACCTGACACAGCTCTGGCTGGATCTGACACAGCTCTGACTGGACCTGACACAATCTAAACCGATCTGACTGGACCTGCCATAGCTCCAACTAGACCTGACACAGCTCTGGCTGGATCTGACACAGCTCTGACTGGACCTGACACAATCTAAACCGATCTGACTGGACCTGCCATAGCTCCAACTAGACCTGACACAGCTATGACTGGACCTGACAAAGCTCTGACTGGACCTGACACAGCTCTGACTGGGCCTGACACAGCTCTAACTGGACCTGACACAGCTCTGACTGGACCTGACACAGCTCTGACTGGGCCTGACACAGCTCTGACTGGGCCTGACACAGCTCTGGCTGGGCCTGACACAGCTCTGGCTGGATCTGACACAGCTCTGGCTGGATCTGACACAATATAAACAGATCTGACTGGACCTAACATGATATAAACAGATCTGACTGGACCTGACACAGCTCTGGCTAGATCTGACACAATCTAAACAGATCTGACTGGATCTGAGACAATCCAAACAGATCTGACTGGATCTGAGACAATCCAAACAGATCTGACTGGATCTGACACAATGCAAACAGATCTGACTGGATCTGACACAATGTAAACAGATCTGACTGGATCTGACACAATGTAAACAGATCTGACTGGATCTGACACAATGTAAACAGATCTGACTGGATCTGACACAATGCAAACAGATCTGACTGGATCTGACACAATGCAAACAGATCTGACTGGATCTGACACAATGTAAACAGATCTGACTGGATCTGACACAATGTAAACAGATCTGACTGAGCCTGACACAATCTAAACAGATCTGACTGAGCCTGACACAATCCGACAAAATCTGAGCAGAACTGCAAGCATCGCATAAGTTCCGCATGTTTAACACAAGGGTCACGCGACATGCACTTGCAACCTTCAGCCGCGCATGTTTTCTTACAGAATCTGTTTGATCCAAGCAGCAGATGCCCCCTGCCCTTGTGCTATCAAATGTTATGTTTGCAGCCGAGTGCAGGACTTATCTCTTGGCAAGATTATCTCAGTAATCCCATGACTGGCTTCTGACTGACCCATCTTTTGCATGAATTCTTTGCCAGCGGGACCTGGTTTATCTTTAAAGCATAGGAGATTAAATTCCAATATCAGTCTGTCAGTCATTCGGGCAGGTCAAGTGCGATTTGCCTGGGAAATACTGCATGCAAGATTAAATAGTTATGAATATTTAAGAAGATTTCTAGTGTTTCTTTACTTAAAAAAGCTTAATCATCATTTACATTTCCTATCGTGGCTACAGGAAAAAGTATATATAGAAATGCGACCTTAGGTATAGATAAATATAGAGATACGACCCTTAGATACCAGCCTTGGATACTCCAGCCTTAGATACCAGCCTTGGATACCAGACTTGGACACCAGCCCTTGGATACAGCTTTAGATACCAGCCTTAGATACCAGCCCTTAGATACAGCTTTAGATACCAGCCTTGGATACCGATTTGAATACCAGCCCTTGGATACAGCTTTAGATACCAGCCTTAGATACCAGCCTTAGATACTACAATCTTGAATACGGCCCTTTAATTCGAGGTTTAACAGGGTACCTGCATAGATAGCACGCGCCTCACCGGCTATAAAGGCCAAAACCTGTCTTACACTAGCAGTGAGGACTCTGAAGCGCCTATCTTTAAAACAAAAATTTCTAAACCTGCAGTCTACACAAATCTACAGCAAAAGTGCTCAGTGACTGCCAGAGCCCGAATCGCTCTCTGACAACAAAGAAGCGCACAGGCAAGAGGCGCAATCAGCTTCCTGTTAACACAGAAATGCAAAGCGGCAGCCACTGTGCAGCCCATTGACACATCCGGGGTTCGTGACAGCTCATTTTTCCGCTGGCTAATTAGCTGGCGAGCCTGGGAGACACCGCGGACACGACTCGGGGCTCCGCCAGGTGAGACTTGGAGAAAGAAAACAGCTAGAAAAATTATAACGAATCAGCTGATGCGACTGCCCGTAAACACTAGGACGGACGGTATGACTGACAGAAAGCATGAAAGACAGTAGGACAGACAGCATGACAGACAGTATGACAGACAGTATGACAGACAGTATGACAGACAGTATGGCAGGCAGTATGGCAGACAGTATGACAGACAGTATGGCAGGCAGTATGACAGACAGTATGGCAGGCAGTATGGCAGACAGTATGACAGACAGTATGACAGACAGTAGGACAGACAGTATGACAGACAGTATCACAGGCAGTATCACAGGCAGTATGACAGGCAGTATGACAGACAGCATGACAGACAGTATGACAGACAGTATGACAGACAGTACGAGTATGACAGACAGTATGACAGGCAGTATGACAGACAGTATCACAGGCAGTATGACAGGCAGTATGGCAGACAGTATGACAGACAGCATGACAGACAGTATGACAGACAGTATGACAGACAGTACGAGTATGACAGACAGTATGACAGATAGTATGACAGACAGTATGACAGACAGTATGACAGACAGTATGACAGACAATATGACAGGCAGTATGACAGGCAGTATGACAGACAGTATCACAGGCAGTATGACAGGCAGTATGGCAGACAGTATGACAGACAGCATGACAGACAGTATGACAGACAGTATGACAGATAGTACGAGTATGACAGACAGTATGACAGGCAGTATGACAGACAGTATCACAGGCAGTATGACAGACAGTATGACAGACAGTACGAGTATGACAGACAGTATGACAGATAGTATGACAGACAGTATGACAGACAGTATGACAGACAGTATGACAGACAGTATGGCAGGCAGTATGGCAGACAGTATGACAGACAGTATGACAGACAGTAGGACAGACAGTATGACAGACAGTATCACAGGCAGTATCACAGGCAGTATGACAGGCAGTATGACAGACAGCATGACAGACAGTATGACAGACAGTATGACAGACAGTACGAGTATGACAGACAGTATGACAGGCAGTATGACAGACAGTATCACAGGCAGTATGACAGGCAGTATGGCAGACAGTATGACAGACAGCATGAAGGACAGTACGACAGACAGTATGATAGACAGTACGAGTATGACAGACAGTATGACAGATAGTATGACAGACAGTATGACAGACAGTATGACAGACAGTATGACAGATAGTATGACAGAAAGTATGACAGACAGTATGACAGGCAGTATGACAGGCAGTATGACAGACAGTATCACAGGCAGTATGACAGGCAGTATGGCAGACAGTATGACAGACAGCATGACAGACAGTATGACAGACAGTATGACAGACAGTATGACAGACAGTATGACAGACAATAACACAGACAGTATGACAGACAGCATGACAGACAGTATGACAGACAATAACACAGACAGCATGACAGACAGTATGACAGACAGTATGACAGACAATAACACAGACAGCATGACAGACAGTATGACAGACAGTATGACAGACATTATGACAGACAGTATGACAGACAATAACACAGGCAGCATGACAGACAGCATGACAGACAGTATGACAGACAATAACACAGACAGCATGACAGACAGTATGACAGACAGTATGACAGGCAGTATGACAGACAGTATCACAGGCAGTATGACAGACAGCATGACAGACAGCATGACAGACAGCATGACAGACAAAACACAGACAGTATGACAGACATTATGACAGACAGCATGACAGACAGTATGACAGACAATAACACAGACAGCATGACAGACAGTATGACAGACAGTATGACAGGCAGTATGACAGACAGTATCACAGGCAGTATGACAGACAGCATGACAGACAGCATGACAGACAGCATGACAGACAATAACACAGACAGTATGACAGACATTATGACAGACAGTATGACAGACAATAACACAGGCAGCATGACAGACAGCATGACAGACAGCATGACAGACAGTAACACAGACAGTGTGGCAGACAATGACACATAGGCAGATGGATGCACACTCACTGGGCGCATGCATGATCAATCTGTTCCACCCAAAAGCTATTTTATCGCAAAAGTGCTTTTCAGGACGCATCTAAGCTGTTAACGGAGCGGATGGACCAGAGAGGATGACAAGGGAGGGAAGAGCCCGAACTTGAAATCCCACTACTCCAGAATCGTGACTGCTCTCGCTTCGTATAATATCGCCCCAGTTCACCGATTCCCTCAGTGGGAACCAATTTTCAAAATGTTTCACCGGAAATCAGATGTTTGCAGTTGCTCAACAGCCTAGCACGCATGCCACTGAGTCTGAGTTGTACTTCTCGAATTTTCCTGGTTGGCTCATTGCCAGCCAGTTCTAAATATTTTAATATTCTGAAACATTTTACCAAAAACCTTGAGCCATAGATAGTTTGCGTCATAAAAAGTTTAAGTCAATAAACAGTTTTAGTCAATAGACAGGTTGGGTCATAAACTGATTGAGTCATAAACAGTTTGAGACAGAAGTTAAGCTACAGACAGTTTGATCATAGACAGCGCGAGTCATAGACAGTTTGAGTCATAGACAGTTTGAGTCTATGATAAAGTTTGAGTCTGTCAGTGTCTGTGTCAGTCTGGTGTCAGTTTGAGTCTTTGAGTCTATCATAGACATTTTGAGTCATAGTTGATCATAGACCAGGGACTACTCAAACACCGGGACGGGAAACTAAAATTTTTTACGAGGCTGGCTGGCAATTATTTGCATTAGAGAGATGCTGTGTTACTTTGTTGTCTATGGTTATTTTCTACTGCTGATAAAAGACCAGCCTCGTAAAAAATTCCTAGTTTCCCGTCCCGGTGTTTGAGTAGTCCCTGTCATAGACAGTTTGAGTAATAGTTTGATCAAAGACAGTTTGAGTAATAGTTTGATCAAAGACAGTTAGAGTCATAGTTTGATCATAGACAGTTTGATCAAAGACAGTTTGAGTCATAGTTTGATCATAGACAGTATGAGTCATAGGTTGATCATAGACAGTTTGAGTCATAGTTTGATCATAGACAGTTTGATCATAGACAGTTTGAGTCATAGTTTGATCATAGACAGTTTGAGTCATAGTTTGATCATAGACAGTTTGATCATAGACAGTTTGAGTCATAGTTTGATCATAGACAGTTTGAGTCATAGTTTGATCATAGACAGTTTGATCATAGACAGTTTGATTCATAGTTTGATCATAGACAGTTTGAGTCATAGTTTGATCATAGACAGTTTGATCATAGACAGTTTGAGTCTATGAAAGGTTGATCATAGACAGTTTGTTCATAGACACTTTGATCACAGACAGTTTGATCACAGACAGTTTGATCATAGACAGTTTGATCATAGACAGTTTGATCATAGACAGTTTGATCATAGACAGTTTGATCATAGACAGTTTGATAACAGACAGTTTGATCATAGACAGTTTGATAACAGACAGTTTGAGTCATAGACAGTTTGATCATAGACAGTTTGATAACAGACAGTTTGAGTCATAGACAGTTGATCATAGACAGTTGATCATAGACAGTTTGATCATAGACAGTTTGATCACAGACAGGTTGAGTCATAGACAGTTGATCATAGACAGTTTGATCATAGACAGTTTGATCATAGACAGTGTGATCACAGACACTTTGATCACAGACAGGTTGAGTCATAGACAGTTGATCATAGACAGTTTGATCATAGACAGTTTGATCATAGACAGTTGATCATAGACAGTTTGATCACAGACAGTTGATCATAGACAGTTTGATCATAGACAGTTTGATCATAGACAGTTTGATCACAGACAGGTTGAGTCATAGACAGTTGATCATAGACAGTTTGATCATAGACAGTTTGATCATAGACAGTTTGATCACAGACAGGTTGAGTCATAGACAGTTGATCATAGACAGTTTGATCATAGACAGTTTGATCATAGACAGTTTGATCATAGACAGGTTGAGTCATAGACAGTTGATCATAGACAGTTTGATCATAGACAGTTTGATCATAGACAGTTTGATCATAGACAGTTTGATCACAGACAGTTTGATCATAGACAGTTGATCATAGACAGTTTGATCATAGACAGTTTGAATCATAGACGGTTAGTTATAGAAATTTTGTGTCATAGAGTTTAAGCCAATCACAGATTTGAATGGATGAGGACTCTCTACATTACTAAAATGAATCGTACAGAGAAACTGCAAAGTGGCACCTGTATCCATGGCGACAGCCAGTAGCCAATAGCCTCCAGATAGGGCACCAGATAGCAGCCGGCCGCCGAGTAGCGCATGGGATCATAATCCCAATAGACGGACACGTACAGGTAGGTGGCGGCAAACACCAGGTTAACGATGTCGGCAATGGCCAGTGCGGCGAACAGAATAGAAGTTGTCTTCTGGAACACCCGGCACATGACTATGATGTACAAATTGATTGACGTGCCGCAGAACCCGATGCCTAGCAGCATGGGCATGAACCAGGACATGAAGTACTTTTTAAACATGTGAAACGAGTCCTCGCCGGCCGTAGTCGCCGACAAAGACTGATTGGCGGCGCCTTGTAACATTAACAAAGACTGCTTGTCCATGACTGCTACGGATGACCCCTCGCCTGGTTACTATCCATGGGCTCATGGGAATTTATAGTCATGCATTCCGCTGCCAGCTGATTGGCTCACGGCTGGCCAAATAACAGAATTTTTCATTCATTCCCCGCCACCTACTGCTGCCGTCTCCGAGCGCCGCGATCCAGCGCTGGCTCAGCAACTGGGAGCAATGAAGCAATTGTAATTTCATTTTTCGTCCCGCCCACCAGCCAGCTTCCCAATCCACAGGCCGCTTCGTTACTCCTTGCTTCTTCTTCTTCTGCTCTGCAGTCTGAGCGAATCTCGGGTCGGCCGCTAATTCGCACAAGAAAATATCCCAAATGCTCATGTATAGAAGTATATGGGAATTATCTTTGCCCGGTAAATGCATGTAGGCTGGGAGGCAGCGAAAGTTGGGGGCCGATTATTTTGTCTGGAAAGTCTGGTAGGGGGGAAGGGGGCTGGCATCAATGCCGAAAAATTGGAGCCTTAAAGTAAGCAAAGTACAGTAAGGAAAGTACAGCATGTACGCATGAGTAGTTAGGGTTGGCTCAAGCTGTATCTGACCCGTATTGTCTAAGACCCGATTTGTCTATGACCGAATCGTCTATGCCCGAATTGTCTATGACCGAATCGTCTATGACCCGAATTGTCTATGACCCAAATTGTCTGTGAACCCAATCGTCTATGACCCGAATTGTCTATGACCCAAATTGTCTGTGAACCGAATCGTCTATGAGCCGAATTGTCTATGACCGAATCGTCTAAGACCCGAATTGTCTATGACCCAAATTGTCTGTGAACCCAATCGTCTATGACCCGAATTGTCTACAACACAAACTGTCCATGAACAAAATGATCTATAACTTTTTTTTTCTATGACCCAAATTGTCTTTGAGACAAACTTTCTATGATCTATGAGCAAACCTGTCTATGACCTATCTAAACTGTCTGTGACCGGGAGCCCCAACTGCATTAGTTCTGTGCCATAAATGCAGTAGAATAGTTTATGGTCCAATCTCCAATATCCTTCATCGCAATGCTAGAATCTGAATGACCTATAAAAATAATTGTTTCAATAGATTTATAGAAATTTTAGCACAAAAGAAAATTCTAAAATCCAAGTTCTTAAAGGTGACAACATCGATTATTTTGAATCAGAAAGCTCATTAGTAGCCCTTCTTAATGATTCGATCAATATGAAACGACTGTTTCAGAAAGTTCTAAATCCCCATCCCGACTAATTAACTCCCAGACAGTCAGACAGCTCACGGATGGTCAAGTCAGGATTAAACGAAGTTTAACTATTAATTAAAGAAAGAACAGGCTGGTGAACTGGTATATTTTAAAAAAAACTATAAGAACTTTTTTGCTCTACTGTAGGGGACTGTACAATCTGAGATATAGAGTTTATGCCGGTCATATATCTGAGATCTAGAAAGTTAATACCAGCCATATATCTGAGATATAGAAAGTTTAAGCCGGTCATATATCCGAGATCTAGAAAGTTTATGGCAGTTATATATCTGAGATCTAGAAAGTTTATGCCGGTCATATATCTGAGATCTAGAAAGTTAATACCAGCCATATATCTGAGATATAGAAAGTTTAAGCCGGTCATATATCCGAGATCTAGAAAGTTTATGGCAGTTATATATCTGAGATCTAGAAAGTTTATGCCGGTCATATATCTGAGATCTAGAAAGTTTATGCCGGTCATATATCTGAGATCTAGAAAGTTTATGCCGGTCATATATCTGAGATATAGAAAGTTTATGCCGGTCATATATCTGAGATATAGAAAGTTTATGCCGGTCATATATCTGAGATCTAGAAAGGTTATGCCAGCCATATATCTGAGATATAGAAAGTTTATGTCGGTCATATATCTGAGATCTAAAAAGTTTATGCCGGTCATATATCTGAGATCTAGAAAGTTTATGGCAGTCATATATCTGAGATCTAGAAAGTTTATGACTGTCATACTGCAATTCTGGGATCTAGAAAGTTTATGACTGCCATACTGCAATTCTGAGATCTAGAAAGTTTATGGCTATCATATATCGGAGATCTAGAAAGTTTATGGCAGTTATATATCTGAGATCTAGAAAGTTTATGGCTGTCATACTGCAATTCTGAGATCTAGAAAGTTTATGGCTGTCATATATCAGAGATCTAGAAAGTTTATGACAGTTATATATCTGAGATCTAGAAAGTTTATGGCTGTCATACTGCAATTCTGAGATCTAGAAAGTTTATGGCTGTCATACTGCAATTCTGAGATCTAGAAAGTTTATGCTGTCATACTGCAATTCTGAGATCTTGCTCGCAGGTGAAATCGGGGCCAAAACCTGTTGCTAAATTTAGCAACAAGAAATCGTGTTTCCGCCTTGTTCAGTCATGCGACGCAGACAATAGAAGCCGAAAATCAATAAGCATTTACCCGCACCGATCGATGCCGATCAAGAACAAAAGGAATTCGGGAGTCACTCAGCACGCTACAGTTGTCAATCTCTGTGGTTGTCTATTGATTGTTGCCATGCAATCTGTGCTCAATGGGGCTTGACAACTTACCTGAAATAAATTTTACGCTTGATAAAGATAGAAAAACTAATGAAAATAGCTTAGAAGATATGAGTCGAAAAGAAGGAATGATGGATGGGATAGAAGAAATGATTGATGTTGAAGGGATAGAAGGAATGATAGATGGAATGATAGAAGGGATAGAAGGGATGATAGATGGAATAGAAGGAATGATAGAAGGGACGATAGATGGGGATAGAAGGGATGGAAGGAATGATAGAAGGATAGAAGGAATGATAGAAGGGATAGAAGGAATGATAGAAGTGATGGAAGGAATGATAGAAGGGATGGAAGGAATGATAGAAGGGATGGAAGGAATGATAGAAGGCATAGAAGGAATGATAGAAGGGATAGAAGGAATGATAGAAGGGATAGAAGGAATGATAGAAGGGATAGAAGGAATGATAGATTGGATAGATGGGATAATAGAAGCGATAGAAGGGATGATAGAAGGGATAGAAGGAATGATAGAAGGGATAGAAGGAATGATAGAAGGCATAGAAGGAATGATAGAAGGGATAGAAGGAATGATAGAAGGGATAGAAGGAATGATAGAAGGGATAGAAGGAATGATAGAAGGGATAGAAGGAATGATAGAAGGATAGAAGGAATGATAGAAGGATAGAAGGAATGATAGATGGATAGATGGGATAATAGATGAGGTAGAAGGGATGATAGATGGAATAGAAGGAATGATAGAAGGATAGAAGGAATGATAGAAGGATAGAAGGAATGATAGAAGTGATGAGAGGAATGATAGAATGATGGAAGGATGATAGAAGGCATAGAAGGATGATAGAAGGGATAGAAGGAATGATAGAAGGGATAGAAGGAATGATAGAAGGGATAGAAGGAATGATAGATTGGATAGATGGGATAATAAGCGATAGAAGGGATGATAGAAGGGATGGAAGGAATGATAGAAGGGATAGAAGGAATGATAGAAGGATAGAAGGAATGATAGAAGGGATAGAAGGAATGATAGAAGGGATAGAAGGAATGATAGAAGGGATAGAAGGAATGATAGAAGGGATAGAAGGAATGATAGAAGGGATAGAAGGAATGATAGAAGGGATAGAAGGAATGATAGATTGGATAGATGGGATAATAGATGAGGTAGAAGGGATGATAGATGGAATAGAAGGAATGATAGAAGGGATAGAAGGAATGATAGAAGGGATAGAAGGAATAGAACTTTTACAAGTTGGAGTTTGTGACGCAGCCCGGAAGCAGTTGCAATTCAATCATGCAATTGGGGCAGGCACTGCGGCTAAATAGGGTACAAGGAGTGCCCAATGCTCCACTTAGTACAATAAAAAGCACCGCCAGACAGGGCTGGTCCAGAGAGGCTAAAAGGATGAGCTAGCCCCCGTGTTACTCGCCAGATTTTGCCTAGGTCTTCTTCTTCAGCAACTAGGAGAAAAAGAGAGAGGGTAAGAAGGAGCATCCGACACGGGATAAGCTGCAATAGGGAAAAAATGTGTTTTCCCAATTTCTGATCACCCGCCTTTTTCCAAATTGAGCAACTGCGTAGGCGAGTCCTGAGGGAACAGAGTTTAAGAAGGACAGCTTCAGAATTGGAAATGAAAAAAATTGAAGAGAAATCTGCTTAGTGGGCTGGGGAAGATGGGAGAGCTGCCACCAGTTGGAGCACTGGGATTTTATCTCCTCAGTAGACTCAGAAATACGTTAGCCATTAAATCATGGCTACTTCTTTACGCTTTTCCTGAGCATTGCCGCTTTATAAGAATACGCATACGACTTTCCCCCTATAGTGCTCGGCCCGTTCGCCAGCTTGAGAATTACAGATGGCTGGGGAGGGGAGTGGCTGAAATTCAGGGAGGGAATGAGAGTCCAGAATAAACTCAGGGAGGGAATGAGAGTCCAGAATGAACTAAGGGAGGGGTTGAGAGGCCAGAATGAACTCAGGGAGGGGGTGAGAGTCCAGAATGAACTAAGGGAGGGGTTGAGAGTCCAGAATGAACTAAGGGAGGGGTTGAGAGTCCAGAATGAACTCAGGGAGGGGGTGAGGTCCAGAATGAACTAAGGGAGGGGTTGAGAGTCCAGAATGAACTCATGGAGGGGGTGAGAGTCCAGAATGAAATCAGGAAGGGGGTGAGAGTCCATAATAAACTCAGGGAGGGAATGAGAGTCCAGAATGAACTAAGGGAGGGGTTGAGAGTCCAGAATGAACTCAGGGAGGGAATGAGAGTCCAGAATGAAATCAGGAAGGGGGTGAGAGTCCAGAATTAACTCAGGGAGGGGGTGAGAGTCCAGAATGAAATCAGGAAGGGAATGAGAGTCCAGAATGAAATCAGGAAGGGGTGAGAGTCCAGAATAAAATCAGGAAGGGGGTGAGAGTCCAGAATGAACTCAGGGAGGGAATGAGAGTCCAGAATGAACTCATGGAGGGGGTGAGAGTCCAGGATGAACTCAGGGAGGGGGTTAAGAGCACATTTTGACAGCCGCACGAATGAATCGTAGTTTTTTAAGATTGTACGAGTATATGAAAAATATTTATAAAAAACGAAGTCTAAAAGTCATTTAGCAACTTTTCATCAGAAATCGCAGAATCCTGCAGCCAAACTTGACAGATAGCAATTGCTATCGAACTATTCAAGCACTGAAGCTATGAAGAATTCTTTCGCCAAACTCAACTCAACAACTGAAACTGTTACCTGCTAAAAGGGCACACTTCTGTATAATTGAATGCAATAGCTTAAGAGTTACTCGAGGTTGAAAGGACAAATACAGTACAGGACTGTGCCTACATTGACTATCAACATTTTTTTGAAAACTTAACTCGAGCAGAGATGGGGCTGTTAACTTTATTAATAATAATACATCAAATAGTACATCAAAGTAACTCGTCACAAAACCGTCTTAAGGCCGGTTCCAATTTGCTTGTCTCATTTTGGACCAACCATTTGCGATGAGCAGAATACAGCAACCAATATGCGAAGTGCCGGAAATGAGTTGTAGACAGATATCGCGCCAAATCTGTACGCAGACACGCACTCATCACACGCTCACACAGGGTGCCAGTGACCTCTCAGCAATATTCCATGAGCCTTGAAATCTCAGCAATTCCCCATGAGCCTTGAAATCAGCAATTTCCCCATTAGCCTTGAAATCTCAGCAATTCCCCCATTAGCCTTGAAATCTCAGCAATTCCCCATTAGCCTTGAAATCTCAGCAATTCCCCATTAGCATTGAAATCTCAGCAATTCCCCCATTAGCCTTGAAATCTCAGCAATTCCCCCATGATGCCTTGAAATCTCAGCAATTACCCCCATGAGCCTTTGAAATCTCAGCAATTCCCCCATTAGCCTTGAAATCTCAGCAATTCCCATTAGCATTGAAATCTCAGCAATTCCCCCCATTAGCCTTGAAATCTCAGCAATTCCCCCATGAGCCTTGAATATCAGCAATTACCCCCATGAGCCTTGAAATCTCAGCAATTCCCCCATAGCTTGAAATCTCGCAATTCCCCCATTAGCCTTGAAATCTCAGCAATTCCCCCCATGAGCCTTGAAATCTCAGCAATTTCCAAAGCCACAGAATTCCAGCAATTGCCTTTGTGATAGCAATCATATTGTAAGTAACACAGATAGCACATTGTCAAGATTTTTCAACTCGCAATTGCAAAGGGTACGGGCAGGCGGCAAGTCATCGGGGCCAGCGCGGCGACTCCGCTGCCAGTTCAGCACCTCAAGCCGGTAGCCGTGGCGGGCCAGCCTGCAGGCAAGTTGACTCCAGAGCTCTGCCGGTGCGCAGTACGCGTACAGCCGAGCTGCCGGCATGAGTTCAACTACTGTACTGGCCGGGCCGGGCTTCAAGAGCCGATCAATCAGCAGGTCAATGTCCGCACAGCCGCTAAGTCGTCCGGGAGACTGTCCGAGGCGCCGCTAGCATTAGCCGAGGTCAGAGCCACTGGCCGGCGAATTCGACGGCACAGAGCCAGGATGAACGGTGGTCGGGCACGCGGATGCGACGGCTGAGACGGGATTGAGCCGGTCGCTTAGGCGGGGGCCGCGCGCAGCACCAGAGTAACTGGCCGGGCAGCAGGTCTTTGAGCAGAGCGGCGTTAACGCTGCAGCCGCCTGCGATGCATGATTATGGCTCTGTATTAAGCAAATATTTATTTGGAGATTTATGCCGTTAGACACTCACACTTCAAACTTAAAACTGCTCAACAGCGCTCAATGAAACGACCCTTTTATGACACGGACTCAATGAAACGGCCCTTTGAGACACGGACTCAATGAACGGCTCTTTTAGGAACGGACTCAATGAAACGGCCCTTTTGAGACACGGACTCAATGAAACGGCCCTTTTTGAGACACGGACTCAATGAAACGGCTCTTTTAGGAACGGACTCAATAAAATCTTTTAGGACACGGACTCAAAAAAGCTCTTTTAGGACACGGACTCAATAAAAGCTCTTTAGGACACGGACTCATAAAACAGCTCTTTTAGGACACGGACACAATAAAAACAGCTCTTTTAGGACACGGACTCAATAAAACAGCTCTTTTAGGACACGGACCCAATAAAACACAGCTCTTTTAGGACACGGACTAATAATAAAGCTCTTTTAGGACACGGACAATAAAACAGCTCTTTTAGACACGGACTCAATAAAACAGCTCTTTTAGGACACGGACTCAATAAAACAGCTCTTTTAGGACACGGACCAATAAAACAGCTCTTTTAGGACACGGACAATAAAAACTTTTTAGGACACGCAATAAAACAATGTCTTTTAGGACACGGACTCAATAAAACAGCTCTTTTAGGACACGGACTCAATGAACGGCCCTTTTGAGACACGGACTCAATGAAACGGCTCTTTTAGGACACGGAATAAAACAGCTCTTTTAGACACGGACTCAATAAAACAGCTCTTTTAGGAACGGACTCAATAAAACAGTCTCTTTTAGGACACGGAAATAAAAACAGCTCTTTTAGGACACGGACTCATAAAAAGCTCTTTTAGGAAACACGACCAATAAAACAGCTCTTTTAGGACACGGACTCAATAAAACAGCTCTTTTAGGACACGGACTCAATAAAAAGCTCTTTTAGGACACGGACCCAATAAACAGCTCTTTTAGGACACGGACCCAATAAAACAGCTGTTTTAGGACACGGACTCAATACGAGCGTAAAACAGCTCTTTTAGGACACGGACAATAAAAAGCTCTTTTAGGCACGGACTCAATAAAACAGCTCTTTTAGGACACAGGACTCAATAAAAACAGCTCTTTCAGGACACGGCCAATAAAACAGCTCTTT
>NIVC01003587.1:5000-89451 GCA_002269645.1 Macrostomum lignano
TAGACGTCAATTATGGCGCCAAAACATACGTCAGAAATGGCGCCAAAAAATCAGCAGCGGGGAAACTGCTACGCTAGCAACAAGCAGTAGTAGAAAATCTCACCTGCACAGCAGACTTCAGCCAGCCAATATAAGCGGCCCGATGGTCCTGGCCGAGCTCCAGCCGGCCATCGCACATGTCGGACAGTTTCTGGGCAACGCCGCGAACAACCCCGTCGATCAGATCCTGAGCAAAGGCGACGCTCTCCTTAGTTGGCAGATTAAAGTCGGCGTCGGTCACTTTGTAAGACGCCAGTTTGATCACCCGGCCCCACAGACGGGTCGGCGGAGTGTCGGCGGAATCGGCGAACAGGGGCGACTCGGAGAACGGCCGGCAGTTCATCAGGGTGGCGGTCAGGGAGGTCAGCACGTTGTCAAGAAGCTGGCGACCGATTTTCAGCGCGTGCTTGCACTGGACTCTGGCCAGGGTGGAGATGATCTCGGTGATCTCCGCCCGGTACCTGCAAAGTGCGGTTGTTCAAAGGTAAGTGAATGTGACACCCAGCTGGGAGGATTCGAACCCAGGACCTACAGTATATTGGTTTTAGACAGCCAAGCAAAACTAACCATTAAATCTGGGGACTGCAACTGAGGATCTGGGAGGCTGGCCCAGCAATTGAGGATCTGGGAGGCTGGCCCAGCAACTGACACTGGGAGGCTGGCCCAGCAACTGACACTGGGAGGCTGGCCCAGCAACTGAGGATCTGGGAGGCTGGCCCAGAAACTGAGGAACTGGGAGGCTGGCCCAGCAACTGAGGATCTGGGAGGCTGGCCCAGAAACTGAGGATCTGGGAGGCTGGCCCAGCAACTGAGGATCTGGGAGGCTGGCCCAGCAACTGAGGATCTGGGAGGCTGGCCCAGCAACTGGGGGTCTGGGAGACTGGCCCAGCAACTAAGGATCTGTCTGGGAGGCTGGCCCAGCAACTGAGGATCTGGGAGGCTGGCCCAGCAACTGAGGATCTGGGAGGCTGGCCCAGCAACTGAGGATCTGGGAGACTGGTCCAGCAACTGAGGATCTGGGAGGCTGGCAAGCCGAGCTGAACAGAAACCGCTCACTTCAACAGGCCCAAGCCGCCATTGAGCACGGAGGTGACAATCTGCAGGTGCCAGAGAAATGTCGAATCCAAGAAATCGTCGGTGAAAAACTCCTCGCCTTCGCGAACCCGCTGGTGCAGCAGGCGCATGAAGTGAGGCAGGAACAGGTCGCAGGTGGTCTCGGGGATGATGCGGCAGAAGCAGTACACCAGCGAAGAGGCCACCTCGCCGCTGCTCTTCCAGTCCATGGTGTTGTTGCTGACAAAGTCGTACATTTTGTCCAGCATTCGGCGTTGAATTTCTGGAGAACTGTTGCGAATCAGATTCTCTAGAGCGGTCTGCATGGAGTCTGTCCAGGACACCTCCTCTTTGTCCACGTCTGGCGCTGCAGAGGGGTGCAGATGGTCCTGCATGTAGGCGTACATGGCCTGCGGAGGGAAAGGATGGGCGTGTGCTGAAGATATTCCCAACAGGTGGAGTACTGTTTGCCTGTCTGTCTTAGTGTCTGTCTGTCTGTCTGTCTGTCTGTCTGTCTGTCTGTCTGTCTGTCTGTCAGACTGTCTGTCTGTCTGTCTGTCTGTCTGTCTGTCTGTCTGTCTGTCTGTCTCTGTCTTAGTGTCTGTCTGTTCGTCTGTCTGTCTGTCTGTCTGTGTGTCTGTCTGTCTGTCTGTCTGTCTTTCTGGGTATCTGTCCTGCCTGTCAGTCTCTGTCTGTGTGTCTGCCTGTGTGAAGTTTCAGTGTGAATTGCCATACTGACAGTGCTCAAGCCAACTCAGAAGGCCAGCCTCACCTGAATAACGGAGAACATCCGGTCCATCAGGTCCAGAGCGAAGTCTTCCAGCTGGTCGGTCTGCAGCAGGACCTCGCGCTCCTCGGCAGTCAAATCTGGATAGCTGTCAATCATGCCGGAGCAATCGGCCACAATAATCATATTGCACAGGTGGGCAATAATCGATAATGCGCTATTACTTTTACGAGAATCGTTATAGTCTATGGCCGGCAGCAGGGCCCTTAGCAACGGGATCACGTGACGCTGGCCGGCTGAATACTGGCTGGACCGCTGCACCAGAGGCAGGAGGGTCACGGCCAGGCAGGACAGCGAATCGTGCAGCCGGTGCGGCTCGAGCAGCGTCTCCAAGCTGGGGAAGACGGTGTCGAGAATTCTCGGCACAACAACGTTAGGCCTCAGGAAAGCCAGGCTGCGCAGCGAGGTCAGAATTCTGCCCATCTCAATATTGCTGGTCTTGTTAAACACTGCCGTCATCGCCCTGGGCAGTATCATGGACACCAGAGCGTCAATATGACAGTCCTTGATTCTACAAGCAACAGGGATTGGAGCGTCGTCTTCGCAGGGCTTCAGGACTCGTTCGCAGTACACCCGGATGTGCAGGTAGTTAGCGAGGCCGCACAGCACAGTGCAAAGGTCGCTGGTCCACTCGCCAGCATTGGATGGGTGAAAGAAATTGCCCACAGACTGGAACAGCTGGTCCAGCCTGTCAATCACGCTGCTGCCGTCTTTGACGGCGTAGATAAGCACGCAGCAGGCCATGTTGATGTCGAATTTGGAGAAGCTGGCCGAGTAAGCCACCTGGCCAACTGGCAGGTCCATGCGGCGGAGCAGACTGGTGAACAGGTGGTCCAGGTGAGGCTCCCAGTCGATGAAGCCGCGGGCACGCTGGGCGATTCTGCATGCACAGTTCGAAGGGATGCGTTTGGGACAGTTGCTGGGAATCCCGTGTACAGGGAGGGATCAGAATCCCGGGACTAATTGGGGATCATTGAAATTCCGGGACTAATTGAAGATCATTGAAATCCTGGGACTAATTGAGGATTATTGAAATCCCGGGACTAATTGAGGATTATTGAAATCCCGGGACTAATTGAGGACCATCAGAATCCCGGGACTAATTGAGGACCATCAGAACCCCGGGACTAATTGAGGACCATCAAAATCCCGGGACTAATTGAGGACCATCAAAATCCCGGGACTAATTGAGGACCATCAGAATCCCGGGACTAATTGAGGATTATTGAAATCCCGGGACTAATTGAGGATCATTGAAATCCCGGGACTAATTGAGGATCATTGAAATCCCGGGACTAATTGAGGATTATTGAAATCCCGGGACTAATTGAGGATTATTGAAATCCCGGGACTAATTGAAGATCATTGAAATCCCGGGACTAATTGAAGATCATTGAAATCCCGGGACTAATTGAGGATTATTGAAATCCCGGGACTAATTGAGGACCATCAGAATCCCGGGACTAATTGAGGACCATCAGAACCCCGGGACTAATTGAGGACCATCAGAATCCCGGGACTAATTGAGGATTATTGAAATCCCGGGACTAATTGAGGACCATCAGAATCCCGGGACTAATTGAGGATTATTGAAATCCCGGGACTAATTGAGGATCATTGAAATCCCGGGACTAATTGAGGACCATCAGAATCCCGGGACTAATTGAGGATCATCAGAACCCCGGGACTAATTGAGGACCATCAAAATCCCGGGACTAATTGAGGACCATCAGAACCCCGGGACTAATTGAGGACCATCAAAATCCCGGGACTAATTGAGGACCATCAGAACCCCGGGACTAATTGAGGACCATCAGAACCCCGGGACTAATTGAGGACCATCAGAACCCAGGGACTAATTGAGGACCATCAGAACCCTGGGACTAATTGAGGACCATCAGAACCCCGGACTAATTGAGGACCATCAGAATCCCGGGACTAATTGAGGACCATCAGAACCCCGGGACTAATTGAGGACCATGAGAACCTCGGACTAATTGAGGACCATCAGAATTCCGGGACTAATTGAGGACCATCAGAATCCCGGGACTAATTGAGGACCATCAGAACCCCGGGACTAATTGAGGACCATCAGAATCCCGGGACTAATTGAGGATTATTGAAATCCCGTGACTAATTGAGGATCATTGAAATCCCGGGACTAATTGAGGATTATTGAAATCCGGGACTAATTGAAGATCATTGAAATCCCGGGACTAATTGAAGATCATTGAAATCCCGGGACTAATTGAGGACCATCAGAACCCCGGGACTAATTGAGCATCATCAGAATCCCGGAACTAATTGAGGATTATCAGAATCCCGGTACACCTGGCTCACCTGGCCAGAATGTGCATCCCCTCTTGTTCCAGAGTCTCGTGCCGTCGGTGCCTGTGCCACAGGTCAAGAAACTCGTCCAGCCACACGGCTAGCGCGGAGGGCAGTTCAGCCTGGTTGAAGGACACGGGCATCAGGTAGTTAAGAAAGAACAGCGCGTCATTAAACTTCTCCGACACGGGACAGAGTCGCCAGCGAAATTCTTCCCAGATTTCCGAGACAGCCGACAGGGGGAAAAATCTGCGACTGTGCGAGGCCAGGTCGTGCAGCAGGGTGGACACGAACGAGCTGCAAAATGTTTGTTATTGTAGAGCTGTAAAGCAATCTTAGCTACTAATAGTAGGATTAAAAGCTTATAAATTAACAGAATGGCCCAGCTAATGCTGGTACCCGTTTTACAGCTGGGTAAAGTGAAGCAATGCAGAGTTAAGTGTCTTGCCCAAGGACTCTGTTTCAGTGCGATCGGGAATCGAACCCCTGACATTCAAGTCGTGAGTCCGACGCTTTTAATACTAGGCTACAATCCCCAGCTATATTTTATTGCAATAATATAAACTACTATTATTTGGATATATTTGAAAATACCCAATCCCTAAAATAACTTCATAAACTACAATAAACTACAAAAATATCATACTACTCATAAGCTACTCACTTAGAGGTCTGCAGTAAGCCGTGCGCCTTCTCTTTGCCATAGACGTAGAATTTGATAACCTCGTACAGGGGCTTCCAGTCGAGCGTCAGGTCCTGTTTAGAAAGCAGCTTCCGCTTTCTAAGAAACAGATTAGTTGTATACATATAGTAAAACAAAAGAGACAAAAACAATCCGTTAATTTGCACTCACTTTGTCAATGTCTTGAACACTGTAGAGAACTTCTCAATCAGCCTCGGTTCCAAGCCTTTCCAAGTGGCCAGCTGGTACACCAGCTGAGTGAATGCCACGTGATCGGCTTTGGAAAAGAACTCTCCATAGAGCCGGATGTACCTGGTTGGTTGTCGGAATAGAAAATTGTTTTTTTCCGAACACTAAATGTACGAGCCCTTGATTACACATACGAACAGATAGGACACCATGACCACACAGGGACATCAATGACCAGACAGGAACACCCATGACCAGACAGAAACACTCATGACCAGACACGTCACCCATGACCAGACAGGGCACCCATGACCAGACAGGAACACCCATGACCAAACGGGACACCTCCCATGACCAGACGGGATACCCATGACCAGACGGGAACACCCATGACCAGACCCCTCACCTGTCCAGCTTGGCCACCCAGTAGGAAGCGCCGCAGTGCACATCCCCAAGAGCCACGGCCCTGGGCAGGTGAATCCTGAGCTCCGACAACTGAGTCAGTGCCTCATTCTCAACCTGATCGCGAAACGGCAGCATTAGCTGATAGGTGAGCTTGCGCTGCGGCACAAAGCCAAGCCGGTGCACGAATCCGGCGCTACGATTCGATCGCTCGGCTTCAATGGCGGCCGCCGCCGCCGCGGCTGCTTCGCTGTTGAAGGAGGCATTGTCCTCGTCTTGCGAGTCCGACATTGCCATGTTGCTCGAGTCGAAATCGTACGCGTGATTATTTTGATGCAGGTAGGGGGCCCGACGGACGGTGTTGGCGGCGGAGCCGTTGCTTTTGCTGGCGCTGGCGCCGCTGCTGCCGCCGCTGCCGCCAACACAGCCGACGGCGCTGTTGCATCGAAGACTTGGTACAGACAGAAAACCGAGATCTGCCGTGTTAAGTGCTTGCGAGGCATCTTGAACCGGGCATTTTTTATTTGAAAGCGTTCCGGCCTAGGCTTCTATGTACATTGTGAAGTGAGGAAGGAACTCTAGGGGTGTTGGGCAGGGATGAATGTACATTGTGGACTAGGGGTGCTGGGCGGGGCTGAGTGTACATTGTGGACTAGGGGTGCTGGGCGGGGCTGAGTGTACATTGTGGACTAGGGGTGCTGGGCGGGGCTGAATGTACATTGTGGACTAGGGGTGCTGGGCGGGGCTGAATGTACATTGTGGACTAGGGGTGCTGGGCGGGGCTGAATGTACATTCTGGACTGGGGGTGCTGGGCGGGGCTGAATGTACATTGTGGACTAGGGGTGCTGTGCGGGGCTGAATGTACATTGTGGACTAGGGGTGCTGGGCGGGGCTGAATGTACATTGTGGACTAGGGGTGCTGGGCGGGGCTGAATGTACATTGTGGACTAGGGGTGCTGGGCGGGGCTGGATGTACATTCTGGACTGGGGGTGCTGGGCGGGGCTGAATGTACATTGTGGACTAGGGGTGCTGTGCGGGGCTGAATTTACATTGTGGACTAGGGGTGCTGGGCGGGGCTGAATGTACATTGTGGACTAGGGGTGCTGGGCGGGGCTGAATGTACATTCTGGACTGGGGGTGCTGGGCGGGGCTGAATGTACATTCTGGACAAGGGGTGCTGGACGGGACTGCTCCGTGTGAAAATTATAGATAATATTGGTGTTAAACACCTAACTTACTTTAAAACAAGAAAGCAAGCCTGAATTATTAGCGTAAGCGCAAAAGGATTAAGTATATTGTTTTATTAATTATTCGACTGCAATACTAAGATCCCAAGCTTTTAGCTGGATAAGAGATTAACGCATGGCTTACAGTATAGAGAGTTCGCTTGAAAATAGTACTGAATCTGTGTACACAACATCAACGAAAAAATTACCGATTTTACGTACTTGCGTATAACAGCTTTACGCAACAAAAAAACAGATTGTAACAAAGCTAGAAAAATTACTTTTTATAGCCGGAAAATTTGCTTTCTGCTTTCTTCGTCTACGCCGAGCTGAAATAGGTTTCACAGGGAGCTAGTGTACATGGAGGGGTGGGGTAGGGGTTGACAGGGAGCTATTGTACATGGAGGGGTGGGGTAGGGGTTGACAGGGAGCTAGTGTACATGGAGGGGTGGGGTAGGGGTTGACAGGGAGCTAGTGTACATGGAGGGGTGGGGTAGGGGTTGACAGGGAGCTAGTGTACATGGAGGGGTGGGGTAGGGGTTGACAGGGAGCTAGTGTACATGGAGGGTTGGGGTAGGGGTTGACAGGGAGCTATTGTACATGGAGGGGTGGGGTAGGGGTTGACAGGGAGCTAGTGTACATGGAGGGGTGGAGTAGGGGTTGACAGGGAGCTAGTGTACATGGAGGGTTGGGGTAGGGGTTGACAGGGAGCTAGTGTACATGGAGGGTTGGGGTAGGGGTTGACAGGGAGCTAGTGTACATGGAAGGGTGAAGTAGTGTTGGCATACCCACCCTAAATCCATATACTAAAATCTAAACTAAAGTTTATTACACGATAGAGTAAACACTTTACAGAGGCGCAGTTGAACAGAAAATACAAAAAACTCAAATAATCGCAAATAAAATCAACCACTAAGCGAGAAGTAACTAGTAACTTAGGAATAGTGCGCATCATTCAACCAGTTGCAAAGTTCATGGTTACAATTGCCAAAATTTGAAGAAAAAACAAAAAAAAACATAAGATTGTGACGAATTCTAAAAAAAACTAAATAATTCTAGATCAAAATTAGAATGAGGAAAAAACTGCAAAAATCCGATGTGGAAATGTTACACATTACAAAAGAGAAGTATCTCAATAGTGAAACGAATTGCATATAGGATTTATATTCCACCATATTTAATAGTATAGTTTAACGGTTTAGGCAAATTATGTAAACAAACAAACAAAAGTGCAAAAGGAAATATAATGGGAATATGTATCACCGTATCTATCAATTCAGACTTTTATTTACATTTACAATAGGAAATAAATGTTTGTAAAATTAAACAAAAAACTAAAGTTTCGATTCAATGTGCGAACAGCCTGCTCTAAGTAGTCAGTTTAAAATCTGGATGTTTTCTTTTATAAAATTGATCAATTGTGATTTATTCTACTCGCGCATTCAAATAAAAACTTTAACAAACTAACGGTGCGGTAAGGTGTGTTGCGTTAACCAGAGAATATTTATTTGTGAAGAGGTGCAAGGAAAAAAAACTGAATCAATTCAAGCAGTCTGAAGCTTTATATTTCATTTCGTTCCAAGAACCAAGACAGTTTTGTGCCTACAATTAATGCGCACAAACTCGTTTTCCAGGAAATCCATTGCCATTTTTCAGCAGGCCCTTCTGAGCATCATCATCCGAGCCTTTAGCGCTCAGACTGACAACCCGGTCCAGCTGGGAGTCCAGCACAGAAAAGGCGATTCCCAGTTGAGCGCCATAGTAAGTAGACATAATGACGGCATTGGCATGCGGCAGCGGCGTTACAAACTTATTCACGGCGATGCAGAAGTCGCTGACGACGAACAGGGCAGCTCCGACCGCGCCAGCGAGGCTGGTGCAGCCGCCAAGAGACTTCTCGAATCGGACTCGAGCAACGGCCCGCCAGAACATGACGAATATTAAAGCGGTGTAAACCAGACCCACGTAGCGCATCAGGACCGAGTTGGCCCGAGGAAACACAGACAGGTAGGCGGCCACGGCAACCAGGCTGGCTGACAGGCCGACTCGGGGGCGCAGCGGCGACATGCCGAAGGCCCAGGCGTACGCCACCTAAGCATGTCATGGAAGAGTGCTGGCGATGCTAATGATGTCATGGAAGAATGTGCTGGCGATGCTAATAGTGTCATGGAAGAGTGTGCTGGCGATGCTAATGGTGTCATGGAAGAATGTGCTGGCGAAGCTAATGATGTCATGGAAGAGTGTGCTGGCGATGCTAATGGTGTCATGGAAGAATGTGCTGGCGAAGCTAATGATGTCATGGAAGAATGTGCTGGCGATGCTAATGGTGTCATGGAAGAATGTGCTGGCGAAGCTAATGATGTCATGGAAGAATGTGCTGGCGATGCTAATGGTGTCATGGAAGAATGTGCTGGCGAAGCTAATGATGTTATGGAAGAATGTGCTGGCGATGCTAATGGTGTCATGGAAGAGTGTGCTGACGATGCTAATGGTGTCATGGAAGAATGTGCTGGCGAAGCTAATGACGTCATGGAAGAATGTGCTGGCGATGCTAATGGTGTCATGGAAGAATGTGCTGGCGATGCTAATGGTGTCATGGAAGAATGTGCTGGGCATGCTAATGGTGTCATGGAAGAATGTGCTGGCGATGCTAATGATGTCATGGAAGAATGTGCTGGCGATGCTAATGATGCCATGGAAGAATGTGCTGGCGATGCTAATGGTGTCATGGAAGGATGTGCTGGCGATGCTAATGGTGTCATGGAAGAATGTGCTGGAGATGCTAATGGTGTCATGGAAGAATGTGCTGGCGATGCTAATGGTGTCATGGAAGAGTGTGCTGGCGATGCTAATGGTGTCATGGAAGAGTGTGCTGGCGATGCTAATGGTGTCATGGAAGAATGTGGTAAGCTTTGTTATGCTAATGATGTGGCATAGGGAAATTTGGTATGCTAAGAAGCAGCATAAAGACAGCAAACTTACCTGAGCAACAGCAAACAGGCACATGCCAAACAGAAAGAATCCGTCAAACACGAGAGCGATATCGCCAAGCAGCGAGAAGCACAGGCCAATTAGAATTCGCCTGTTATAAGCATAGGCATCGCTCAGGCTCAGGCCGTGGCTGATCACAAAGCCAATCAGACAGCAGATTGGAATGCATTTGAACAGCAGGTAGAGCAGATGGCCCGGCGACTTTTCGGGGAACAGGATGAAGAAAATGGCCGCCGATTTCAGGAATGGCACTAGACGGGGTCCGGCACTTTTTAACTACAATAATAATAAATTAACGATAAGTAAGTAATTTAAATTATAAATTGTTTGTTACATTTAGCACCAAAGCACTTGACTACTAGGACAAGCACTTGACAGAAAGCAAAAATTGAAAATTAATATTACCTACAATAATAAAAACCAAATTAAAAGCCTATAGGTGCCTCAACAAAAGTTCTTTAAACTTGCAATTTATTTACCTACCTCTTATACACTATTATCATTTTATTCATAATCAGTGCTATAAGGCAAAGTAACTTGTATAAAATTATTAGAAATATTTATAAATATAGAATTGAAGTGAGAGGAAAGAGAATAAAGAAGAGAAAAGAAGGAAAAAAATAAAAGATAAGAAGGGAGGGAATGGGTAGGCAGAACAAAGTCAAAAACATACATGCACAACTTTAGGAATCACCCAGTGGTTTTTATTGGCAACACACACACATGTAAGTCGCTATTGGCTAAGAGCAGTCATGTGACTACTATTTTATCCAATAGTGACATCATGTGTGTGTTGCCAATAGAAATGACCCTGGTGAATCCCAAGGTTGCACCCAAGCACAAGCATGGTCAAAAAGGCAATCAAATTGATAGGCATTAAGTGCCATAGATACATTCTATACTAGGCCTTATCTATAGAATACTGTTCATATTTGCATTTTTACTCTATCTATGACATTCTTAGTAAATGTTGTTAGTTAATGGTATATGGCAACCATAAAAAAAGTTATCGTGATTTTTGAAAAATTGATATAGGATCTACAGATAATATGAGAAATTTTTTTTTATGATAGAACTCTAATTAAAATGTCATTTAGACATTTTTTAAAAAATTATATTCTACTTTAAATACTAATAATATATTTGTTTTTTTGAATTATAAAAATTGCTAAAACATGTTATATATAGAAAAATAATAAATTATTGATCATAGGTCAATAAGTTATAATTATTATTGATTTTGATATTTGCAATTGTATAGGCCTCTTATACTTACAATTACAAAGATAGGCTTATTTATCATAAATCAAGATAACAATATAAAAGTAATTTAAAACTAGGCCTATATTTTATTAAATTTAAAAGCTATATTTTACCCCACACTTAAATACACAACTGCCATGTCTATAATGTTAGAGCTTATAAATAAACATGGCAAGTGATAGCCATGTCTATAATAGGATATATCTTAAACTAAAGATAAAGCAGCCTATATAGTATTAATATCCATGTTGTTATTATTGACTTAACACTTAGAGACAAAGAAAAAACTTAGACAAAAAGGTGGCAATGTTCCCAATATATAATCTATTTAATACTAGAGATTATGGCTATTTCTTTGTTACCAAAATATAAAGCCATGGTACATTGTATGCTTAATATTATAAACATGTAGATATATCTATAAGCTCCAAAACCCTACTTCCAAATCTTACATATATGCCAAAAAATTCTAGCCATATACTAGCACAGTGGAGCATAAATTTATTATGATATAGTTGTTATAATATGCTAGGTATTATATGACAAGCATATTTTCAAGTCATTTATACAAAGGAATTTTCTAGCATATATATATAAGATTTAGGAGTGGGGCTCCAACATGATAGACATAACAGTATAATATATTTAGTTTTTATAGTTGGGTCAAATAATTTTAATCTATACTCATTTCAACCATAATGCAATGCAATGCAATGGCTAGGTATCTACCTGCACTGACAACAATATTTCTAAATCAGTGATCTTTAAAAGCTAACCAAATTATGTCATTTATATTTTTATGTTAAAGGCTAGTTGGAATGAAATCAATTGATAGAGTTTTTGAAGCTCACCTTTGCAAATTCATATGTGGAGGTATTTTCTAAGGAACCAATTTGGAAACATCCTAAATGGCTATATTGGACACAATATTATTGTTAATGCTAAAGACTGTTTTGTGAACTTTGTGACATTTGATAATAAAATGTCAAAATGTTTGATAATAAACCGATTTGGTGGTTAACCAAGGAAGTTGCAAAAATGCCCACCCAAAAGAATACCCCAAGTAGTAGTACTAAGTAGCTGACGAGGCATTCTTGCTTAGTAAGACAGTTATAGTTACTCTTGCTGTTTACCCAAAGTTGCAATTATTTTGCTTTAAGGTTTTTTTACATGTAAGTTGCATTTTTGGCCAAAAACTACGTTGCATTTTTGTTAAAACTAAGTTGTACAGCCGACTGAATTTTCAAGGTTGCGCATGTATGTGATTGGAAAATGATGCTATGTAGTCTTGTGGGATCTCTGCAGTCCAACCAAGCCAATAGATCTGCAATATAGCGCCCTCACCAAGCACCTTCAAAAGTATTTCAAACCAAAAAAGCCAGTAATTGCTAAATAGTTCAAGTTCTACAAGCAAACACAAAAGGACAAAGAGACAGCTGCTCAATTTCTGGCTGCACTGTGGAATCTGGCTGATTGGAGGGTTTGGAGGGTTTCAAGAAGAAGCTCTCCGAGACTGTTTCATCTGCAGTCTTTGGGACTAGTGGACCTAGCAACAACTCTTGATAGAGGAGAATCTCACATTGGATGCAGCCAAGAAAATTGCCCTTGCTATAGAGATTGCAAAGTTGGAAACTGAGCAATGGAAATTGAGCTCAAAGGTCAGCTCAGTCTAGCAGGTAGCACTAGACTCAAAGGCATACTATAGGTGTGGATTCAAAGGCCACCTGTTGATAGCCTACCACTTCAGGACTATAAAGTGCCACAACTGCGGGAAAGTTGGACACCTATAGAAAGTTTGTTGCTCAGCCAAGAAAGCCTCCAATATAATGAAAGCTGGATAGCCAAAGAACGGACCAGCACATGCAATGCAAACGGAAGAGAAAGCAAAAACAGGCTGGATTTTGCAAGTCACTGTATTGGCCAAGAAGATCAGTGTAAGCCTACAGGTCAATGACCAGTCCCTCACCATGCAGCTAGACACTGGTGCCTGCATCAGCCTTGTACCAGAGTTGGTATGGAAGCAGCTCAGCCGACCTCCACTGATACCAACATGCCTGTGACTCTGGGCCTAGACAGGTGAGCCAATACAAGTCAAGAAAATAGCCAAGGTCATTCTAAACTATAACAGAAGACAGCATGATAAGCTGCTGCTAATGGTCACCAATCAGACCAGAGCCTACTTATTGCTAGGATGCAATTGGCTAGAAAAAGTGCAGCTCAACTGGACTTAGTTGTTTGCCAACCAGATCAGCTAGGCGTTGGTGCAGAATAGCAAGTCTCTTGACCAGATGCTAGAGAAGTTTGCTAATGTTTTCAATGAGAGCCTGGGGCAGTTGAAGGATCAGACAGTTGTACTGAGACTCAAAAGTGATGCATAGCCTTGATTCTACAAGGCCAGACCCGTACCATTCGCAGTGCGGGACAAGCTGGAGCTTGAGCTCTAGGACATGCTCAATAAAGGCATTATCTGCCCAGTGACCTATAGCGAATGGGCTACACTAGTGGTTCTGGTACTCAAGGCAGATGGCTTAGTTCGACTATGAGGCAACTATAAACTGACATTGAACCCTCAGCTCCACATTGACCAATACCCGCTGCCAATGCCTAAAGAGCTTTAGGAGCAGATGGGACAGGGTCAGCTGTTCTAAAAACTCAATCTATCACAATGTAATCTTCAGTTTCCACTTGACAAAGAGAGCTATAAGCTAATGACCATCAACATGTATAAAGGGCTTTTTGAATATTTCCAGTTGCCATTTGGTGTCAGTTCAGTTCAGTTTGGATCATTAGTTGTTGATGACAATTTTTGGACCAAAGGTTAACATCTTCCTAACTGCAGCAGGGGGACTTCAGAGAAAGGCACTGTTACTATTAGGGTACAGCTACAGCATCTGGCTCCACAAGACTGCTCAGCATAGCAATGCAGATGGCCTGTCTCACTTGCCCCTGCAGATGAAGGATGATAGCCTAGACAATGACAATCGGGTCTGTCAGCTAATGGGCAAGTTCCCTTTGATGGTAACAGATGTAGCGGCAGCAACAAAGCGAGATGACAAGCTCCAATATGTTTTCCAGATAATAATGACTGGCTGGCCAGAGTCAGTTCCACCACAGCTCAAGCCCTACTTTTGTTGTTGACTAGAACTAAGCATGGAAGATGGCTGTATGATCTGGGGAACTCGCATATTGGTTTTAGAAGCATTGCGACCTAGAGTTCTGCATGAGTTACATGTGGAACATTTCGGTAAGGCCTAGATGAAAAGTGTTGCCAGAACCTTTGTCTGGTGGCCAGGAATGAATGCTGTCATTAAGTTGGTTGCCAGTAGCTGCCAATACTACCAATCTGTTAAGCTAAATCCAGTGCTGGCTCCACTGCACCCGCCACCCGTGGGTAAAGCTGCAAAAACTATAAACCAATTCTAGGCGACGCCCTCCCTTCACTTTTGTCTCACAATCCCCCCAGTTAAATGGACATATGTTTTATATTGTAGGGTGATTGTAAGACAAAATTGAGCTCAGTTTCATCTTGCAATCACCTAGGCATTTCCGCCAATTAGGCACTATCGGAAAATTACACTTCAACAAACAGAAAATGATGAATTGTAGCTTAAGCCAGCTAATTGAAGTCAAACAAGGACTTAAACTGAAAAATACAACCACTTTTGCTCAATTTAAAGCTATTTAAAGATTGTTAATCGCAAAATTAATGTTGAATAAACCATTTTAAACTTACGTAGACGCCACTTTTTTGGATGTCCAAACACAGAATTTTTAACTTCAACATTGAATAAAAGAGCGAAAAAAACATTTTTAATAGTAATTGTCTTTGTTTCATGAAAAAAACACATTAAACTTTGTTAAAATCATTCCTTTTCGTCACAACACCTGCAAGAAGTCATTGATTTTTGTCAGTTTTCTTGCTATACCAAACATTATAAACGGTAAGTTTTTGTATCGTTTGTACTCATGTTGTACCCTCTCATTTACTCATAAAGCTTTCAATCTACACGTTTTTTAGCTTAAATGAAGGAAAACATCTTTGCGATGATGTATCAGTATATTTTTTAGCAATAGAATTTACTTAATACATTTTTCTAAGACATTAATTTTTTTTTGATGTGACATCTTAACCACAAGATTGTACTCATGTTGTACCCAATAAATTTTTTTAGTGCTTTTCATTAGCTGAAAACGATATATTTATGGATTGCCGACATACAGAGCTTCACATAAAGTGGTCTGCCGAACCTTAATCTGTCAAAATACCTTAAATATTAACATTTAAATGTAGTAAGCACACTACTTACACGAGATGTATTTTCATGTTGTACCCTTTATTTTATTTTTCGCTAGTTTTTTTTCTCAAAATCAGTCTTACAAGACTATCATTAAGTATAAAAGCTGGAAAATAAAACAGTTTCACATTAATTTCTTGTTTATTTATCAATTAAAATGTAATTTACATTTTGCACTATAGTATGTAGATATTAATTTACATAGTACTAAATCAATTTTCCCCACATTTACTTGTAATATTGCTTCAGAAAAACTTTCTCTAGATTGTGGAAGCATATGCATTTCTTGCTGCTTGCAAAGTTGCACTGGAACTTCTGAATAATTACAGTGATCGGCTAGTTACTGAAAAGTAAAATTAGAGATTTACGTTCGGTATATCGCGCAGAAAAAAACATTTTGACAAAGTTAAAAAATATCGTATGAACTTATCGCAAAAATAACAAAATCTGAATTAAAAAGTTGATTAAAAGCATTAAGAAACAATTAAAAAATTATTGACTGAAAGAAAGTTAGTTATAAGCAAGCAATTATGCCTCAATATAAAATTTTATGCTCCTACGGTATTAATCGTCTTCTTAGATCAGTATAACTTTTATTGGCAACTTTTATTGTTACCAGAAAATTTCTTGTGCTTCTACAAGATAAAAAAAGAAATTTAATAACAAATTCTAGTTAGATTTCCTGTTTTCAACATTTTTCTTCTTCTTTGCACACTCGGACACAATTTGTGTCCCTATTTGGCAGAAATGCCCACCTACATAATTTCACCATTTAAATGATTATATGATGAAAGTGAATGTAAGCTATGCATTTCTATAAGATGCAAGATTTGATACTACAATAAAAATATGCTTATAAGTGGTCCTATTTTAAAGTTTGATTTTAAGAGCAGTTTTAACTATGGGGGTCTTCTATGGGGGATTATATAACAAAAGTCCTGACTCCCATAGGCATAGGGATAGTGCTATGTGATTGTAAAATGAAAGAATGCCCTATAGCCTTTAAGCCTTATTTTAAAATATATCAAAATATTACTATGAGTATCATGTAGGTCTATTTCAATAAAAATGATTTACCATAAAAAACTGAATTTATACTAATAATATGGCTATTGATAGCATTGTGCCAATCCGCAATCCCCAATGCATATATAGTCAAAACAACAAGAAAACTTACAGCGTTGCATATGTGAGTCATTTAATCTTTTTATTTTAGAAATTTCTGATGATATGAACAATGTAAACTGTTGAACTGCTAGGTGTACTAGGCTTAATTGTTAATTGTATTGTAACAACAATGTCAATGTTGGCCTTATTTTTTTAATGTTAGTAATGAGAAATAAAAAGCCTCTATTCTCTTTGGATGGGTTTACCTAAAACAAGGGCTGCGAAATAATATTTCGACTACGAAAAACTTATAATAGCCTAGCACCAAACAAACGTGCTGAACCTTATTTCCAGTCTATTATCTATGTGACAGTGTAAAGATAGTGACGCACGTACTTCTTTTAAGTCAGATGACTGACTTGACTTACGTTAGTTTCAAATATATTATGCTAAAATTAAAAGCAACTTTACAAAAATATTTTTAAAAAAGTTAAAAACCTAATCGTTCGTATCACAAAACGCTTTTTACTAAATTTGTTTAATTTTGTTTAATTTTATAAACTGCGTTTATTGTGGGTTAATTTTAATTTGTAGAAAAAAATGAACCGCTTTTCAGTTGTTTATTCATTTACTGTCTTTTAATTCCCTATTTAAATCGTCGTTATTCGTAAAGTTCTTTCGAAGTTTTGTTTATGTTCGTTTTTCACGCTTTGATATATCACGCGCTTTCAAAAATACTACATCTTTTTTACAAACTCGCTTACCAAAGTAATCTCGCAATTAAAGCTATACCTCGTAATTTGTACTCATTTTTGTATTAATATTTATACTCGTTATTAGTTGTTAGTCGTCACTTTTCGTCCAAAAATACCGTAAAAATTCTGGCGCGCTTTCAAATACTTTATCTTCTACAATAACTCGGCAATATCGTCTTTATAAACTTCTATTTCGAAAATTTTTCCAAATACATAGCTCTATAATATATTGGCCAAACAGGCTAATTGCCTGAGCCAAATTCTCTTACTACTACTACCTGCGTGCGGCGCGCGCTATCCTTTCAAAAAGGTCTAATTCGTACAGTTCTGGTTCCTTGCCTTGGACCCTTACTCTTGGCTTAACTTTTAGTTAGCCGCCTTGTTTGTATTAGGCCTGTAGCTGTAGATTTTGTTCTATACTGACTAGTTATATGCCTAACTGTATAACATGTTTAGAACTTAAATGTTTACTTCTTATTGGCACCTGGTAAAATGTGGAATCTGGAATGGTAAAATGCAGAATTACTGCAGATTCCACTAACTGTTATTAAAATGGAAATGCAGGGTAGTTGAAGTCAACTATGAACTATATTAATCTTTTAATAATAAAGCCTTCAAAATTTGACCAACTAGGCCTACAGAGAAAATTATGCCTATGGTAGGCCTAGGGCCTAATATTTTCAACATCTATCAGCCATATTAGGCCTATTTACGAGAGAACCTATATTTACTACTGTGAGTAGGCCTAATAGATGCTGCTATTTCTAGTTTAGTTTGCCCCAATATAGAATCATACTAATATTTCTTTATATAGGGCCTATCTTTTTTATATTACATGGTTACATTGCTATCCAAAAATTGTAGGACTAGCTTATATATTTTTTACTTCCAGTAAGGTCTAGTGGATTCTGCAGTTCATTCCACAATTTACCTTACCATCATTAGCATTGTAGATTTTGCATTTTACCAGTGTTGGGCACTTCCATTACCGAGTAACTTGCAAATGGTAACGCAAGTTACTTTTTCGTAAAGCATTCCTTACGCAAGTTACTTTTTTATTTTAGTAATGGAGTAACGGTAAGTTACTCAAATTTTGGAAGTCCGTTACAGTTACTTTGCAAGGTAAGGGGTAAAACACTGCCCGAGGGGTGGGGTGACAGGCTACCCGATGATTTTAGGTGTCTACCCGCTTCAAATTGTCCAGAAAATGCGCCTAACCTATGCAGCTTCTAGTGTGGATTTTTTTAGGTGAAAACTGAAAGATTATGATGAAATTCACGTTTATTTTTGTTGGTAGTGTTTTACTCCAAAAAGCTACCCAAAACTACCCGACCCCTACCCACGTCATTGAGAATTGAAAATCAATAGCTAAGCTTACTTTTATATCTTCTGCCATAAATATAATGTATAATATCAAGTGGTTTTAACGTGTATGAGCAAAGTTAGGGTAATGGGTAATTTGTTTTACTGTATTTTACTTTCGAATTTTTTAACAGGCATTTTCGTTTACGTTTGACTTAGTTATTGTGTAGCCCGTTAAGCTAGCGTAAGGTGCAAACTAATATTAAAGCATCGTTGTTTAGTTGATGCATAGTATAGAAAATGAATTACCTCTAATAGAGGCTCGGTATATTTTTGCCTCAATTCAAAGTGAATTTCACTGTAGAAGTTTTTTATGGTTAACATTAAATAAATTTAATGTTTAAATTAATTAAATAATTATTTTCAATTACTCAATACTCAAATACTCAAATACTTAATTAAATACTTAAATCATCGGGTAGCCTGTTACCCCATTTTTCGGGTAGTGTTTTACCCTTTACCACTTTGCAACAATTGCAATATTTAAATTTAAAACTGAAATGCTTAGCTATTACGCCGGTTGTCACATGTTTTTGCATTTTTCATTCCTAAATTCAAAATTAAGTGAATAGTATCATATGGTATTGTGCTTAATTAATGAAGAAATACTTGAAACATGTTTTACTTTGTTAATTTCGGTAAAATATTTTCGCCTTTCATTTTCAAGTTACTAAAAATTTTCAAGTTTGATTCAAACAAACAACCAAAGAAAGAAATTTGTCTGTAGCCTCCACAAGTCCCTCCACTGGCCACTGCAGTACTTACACCATTTTATACAGTTCTATTTATTTTACTCTATTGAATTATTGATATTCGTTTATTTTATCATTTATAATTTTATTTATTGATTGCCATTGCCCATTGGTCCTTCTACTTGCCTCACATCGTGTCGCCAATTCCTGTCTCTGTCTGTTAATCGGTTAATCCCAATGCCCAATGGCAAATTTCAGTAACAACAATGTGAAAAATGTGCAATGTGAAAAAAGCAGAAAATTTTGTTAATAACATGGGTAACGGAAGTGAGTAACGGACAGTAACTTAAAAGTTACTGGGTTTTTGTCTAAAGTTACTAGGCTAACGTAAGTTACTTTTTAAAAATCAGTAACTTGTCGCCAAATTTGTGTGCATCCTATACCATGATGGTCATAAGGAGTCCAAGGATTAGATGCTATGTGCTAAAAAAGATAGGCTTAGCCATATTTTTAATTTTTGAGTTAGTTTATTGTTGGTCACTTTGTCAACTAGCCAATCAGTACAGTATAAGAAAATCACAATATTGGGTCACTTTGTCAATTAGGCTAGCCATTAGCCTATTAGGCAATAGAAAAAAGTGCACATTTAATTATTTTTCAACTTAAATGAATGCTAAAGTGTAGGCCTATTTATTGTGATAAAAGACATTTAATAACAAAACTATTCAGTTTAGTTAAAATTATTAGGCCCTAGTTTTAGATCATTTGATCAAATCTCTAATCATTGCTTTTAGTGACTAGATGGCTAGACATCTACTTGTGTCAACTTTTATCATGGCCCTAGGGCAGTTACATCAGGCCTAGGAGCTTTAATAAGTGTTAAGATTTTTCATTAACATTAATGGACTGCCATTAAGATTTTTTAAACTAATGGATTAACAAATTTACATTAATAATTTTATAAGTTAATGACAAATTCATTGTTAACCTTATAATGGCAATGTCAATGACCAAAGTAGAGGTGTCGCAAGATCTTGACAAGACAATATTGGGTCAATGCAGCTTTGTTTGAAATCTTAGCCATCCCTGAGATAAAATAATTAAGATTTTACCTAAAAAGATCTCGATATTTTCCTTGTCATAAGAAATCTTGACTTTTATGGAAAATTTTGAGACAAGATTTAAGAAATTAAAAAAATTATGGATTGCTAAAAATGAAACTTTTGATTAAGAAAATATGTGAAAAGGCAAGTATTTTCTTCAAAACATCAAATACTATAAATACCTATGCTTTTTGTTTGAATATTTCAGCAAGACAATTTTTAAATGGATAAATTCTGTGATAGGTATTTCTTGAGAAAGACTTTTTTTGTCTCAAATCTTGTCTCAGTCCAAATCTCAAAATATAATAGCTCTAGACCAAAGACAAAGAAAGACCAAAAATTTAAGTCTATAAAGAGGTTACAACATTACAAATATATTTGAATTTACCTTAATGCCTAATTAATCTCTTTGTAGAAATTATAGAAATGGCAGCTATGTCTGATAATGTAAGACCTTATATAGACCTATCTGCCTTATAAGCACACGCATACATGGTACTGTTGCTTTACATTTTAGCAATAAAAAGATTACCATAATCTCCAATGAAATTGATCAAATTGACTCCATATTAAGGACACAGTCATCTTCCATATACTAAAAATGAAAATCTTGCTTGTATGCTTGTATGTACGAAATCGATTATCTCCTGAATGGCTTGACCGATTTTCTTTGAACTTGCACTGTTCGATCAGAAATTTTTCTGTGACGGTATATGTGTCTTGGCTAAGAAATTGCTAAATGCTAAAGGAATGAAATATTAGAAAAAACATGCTTTTTTGCAAAGGTCAAGCAAACTTTTTGACTTGAAATGCATTGTAAGAATGCTAGAGACAAAACTGACTGGTTGAATTCTGATTCTGAAATAGATTGCATCATAACTAAATTGTAACTCCAACTTGAATTGCGTCACAGTATTGAAAATGCAGTGTGGAAGCGTAGCACCAGACTTGATTTAGATTGAGTAACCATATTGTTAACTGATACTGACTGACTGAGAAATTGATTATGTCATAACTGCTTCGTGTGATTTACTCTATGCTTGGATTTTAAAGTGTTGAATTATATAAGTGCTAAATTTCATGTTATCAAAACGATGAGAGCTAGCCTACAGGTAAACAGACTGAACTGCCAAATGCAGCGACAATGGTTTGAATTTTCATAGAGTGGAATTTTTGAATTAAAGCTTTTTAATGTCAGGAAAACTAAAAGACTTTAAAAAAAAGCCTCATGAAAAAATCATAGAAGCGTCATGTAAAAAATCATAGAAGCGTCATGTAAAAATCATAGAAGCGTCATGTAAAAATCATAGAAGCATCATGTAAAAATCATAGAAGCGTCATATAAAAAATCATAGAAGCGTAATGTAAAATATCATAAAAGCGTCATGTAAAAATTATAAAAACATCATGTAAAAATCATAGAAGTGTCATGTAAACAATCATAGAAATGTCATACAAACAATCATAGAAGCCTCATAAAAAATCATAGAAGGGTCATGTAAACAATCAAAAGTGTCATATAAACAATCAAAGAAGTGTCATGTAACAAATCATAGAAGCGTAATGTAAAAATCATAGAAGCGTTATGTAAAGAATCATAGAAGCGTCATAAAAAGTCATAGAAGAGTCATGTAAACAATCAAAGAAGCGTCACGAAAATATCATAGAGGCGTCATGTAAAAATGATAGAAGCATCGTATAAAATATCATATAAGTGTCATGTAAAAAATCATAGAAGCGTCATATAAAATATCATAGAAGTGTCATGTAAAAAATCATAGAAGCGTCATATAAAATATCATAGAAGTGTCATGTAAAAATCATAGAAGTGTCATGTAAAAAATCATAGAAGCATCATGAAAAATATCATAGAAGCATCATGTTAAAATCATAAAAGCGTAATTTAAAATATTATAGAAGCGTCATGTAAAAATTATAGAAACGTCATGTAAACAATCAAAGAAGTGTCATGTAACAAATCATAGAAGCGTCATGTAAAAATCATAGAAGTGTTATGTAAAGAATCATAGAAGCGTCATAAAAAGTCATAGAAGAGTCATGTAAACAATCAAAGAAGCGTCATGAAAATATCATAGAAGCGTCATTTAAAAATGATAGAAGCATCATATAAAATATCATATAAGCGTCATGTAAAAATCATAGAAGTGTCATGTAAAAAATCATAGAAGCGTCATGAAAAATATCATAGAAGCGTCATGTTAAAATCATAGAAGCATAATGTAAAATATCATAGAAGCGTCATGTAAAAATTATAGAAACGTCATGTAAAAATCATAGAAGTGTCATGTAAACAATCATAGAAGTGTCATATAAACAATCATAGAAGTGTCATGTAAACAATCATAGAAACGTCATACAAACAATCATAGAAGCATCATAAAAATTCATAGAAGCGTCATGTAAACAATCATAGAAGTGTCATGTAAACAATCATAGAAGTGTCATGTAAACAATCATAGAAGTGTCATGTAAACAATCATAGAAGTGTCATGTAAACAATCATAGAAATGTCATGTAAAGAATCATAGAAGCGTCATAAAAAGTCATAGAAGCGTCATAAAAAGGCATAGAAGAGTCATGTAAACAATTATAGAAGCGTCATGGAAAATATCATAAGAGCGTCATGTAAAAATCATAGAAGCTTCATGTAAAAATCATAGAAGCGTCATGTAAAAATCATAGAAGCGTCATGTAAAAATCATAGAAGCGTCATGTAAAAATCATAGAAGTGTCATGTAAAAATCATAGAAGAGTCATGTAAACAATCATAGAAGCGTCATGTAAAAATCATAGAAACGTCATCAAAAAATTTTAGAAAAGTCATGTAAAAATCATAGAAGTGTCATGTAAACAATCAAAGAAGTGTCATGTAAAAAATCATAGAAGCGTAATGTAAAAATCATAGAAGCATTATGTAGAGAATCATAGAAGCATCATAGAAAGTCATAGAAGAGTCATGTAAACAATCAAAGAAGCGTCAAGGAAAATATCATAGAAGCGTCATGTAAAAATCATAGAAGCGTCATATAAAGTATCATAGAAGCGTCATGTAAAAATCGTAGAAGTGTCATGTAAACAATCATAGAAGTGTCATGTAAACAATCATAGAAACGTCATGTAAAGAATCATAGAAGCGTCATAAAAAGTCATAGAAGCGTTATAAAAAGTCATAGAAGAGTCATGTAAACAATTATAGAGGCGTCATTGAAAATATCATTGGAGCGTCATATAAAAATCATAGAAGCATCATGTAAAAATCATAGAAGCGTCATGTAAAAATCATAGAAGCGTCATGTAAAAATCATAGAAGCGTCATGTAAAAATCATAGAAGCATCATAAAAATTCATAGAAGTGTCATGTAAACAATCATAGAAGTGTCATGTAAAATATCATAGAAGTGTCATGTAAACAATCATAGAAACGTCATACAAACAATCATAGAAGCATCATGTAAAAATCATAGAAGCGTCATGTTGAAAATCATAGAAGCGTAATGTAAAATATCATAGAAGCGTCATGTAAAAATTATAGAAAAGTCTTGTAAAAATCATAGAAATGTCATGTAAACAATCATAGAAATGTCATACAAACAATCATAGAAGCCTCATAAAATATCATAGAAGCGTCATGTAAACAATCATAGAAGCGTCATATAAGCAATCATAGAAGCGTCATATAAACAATCAAAGAAGTGTCATGTAACTAATTATAGAAGCGTAATGTAAAAATCATAGAAGCGTTATGTAAAGAATCATAGAAGCGTCATAAAAAGTCATAGAAGAGTCATGTAAACAATCAAAGAAGTGTCATATAAAATATCATAAAAGCATCATGTAAAAAATCATAGAAGCATCATGTAAAATATCATAGAAGCGTCATATAAAAATCATAGAAGTGTCATGTAACAAATCATAGAAGTGTTATGTAAAAATCATAGAAGCGTAATGTAAAATATCTTAGAAGCGTCATGTAAAAATTATAGAAACATCATGTAAAAATCATAGAAATGTCATGTAAAAATCATAGAAGTGTCATGTAAACAATCATAGAAGAGTCATGTAAACAATCATAGAAGTGTCATGTAAACAATCAGAAGTCTCACATAAAAATCATAGATCTCTCATGTAAAGAATCTTAGAAGTGTCATGAAAGAATTGTAGAGGCGTCATGGAATAATAAAAAAGTGTCAAGTCAAAAATAAAAGAAGCATCATGTAAAACTGTGCTGTGACCCTTGAGGAGAATTTCTCTGATATCAAGGCTCATGGAGAAAAACTGAGATTTCTAAGATGTCAATCTAAAAGCCAGAAGCTACATGTAGTTTACTCAAACTTTTTATTACATTCTTTGTTGGCTTGCCATGGGACCCGCTGATAGAAGAAGCATCATGTAAAAAAAGAGGGGAATAGCTGAGATGTCTAGACTTGCGACGGGAATAGCTGAGATGTCAATACTTGCGAGGGGAATAGCTGAGATGTCAAGACTTGCAAGGGAATAGCTGAGATGTCAAGACTTGCAAGGGGAATAGCTGAGATGTCAAGACTTGCGAGGGGAATAGCTGAAATGTCAAGACTTGTGAGGGGAATAGCCGAGATGCCAAGACTCACAAGGGATTGCTGAGGTTATTGCAAAGAGAAACTGTAGTTTAAACATGTACAAGCATAGTTTATTCAAAATTAGAATAAAGCCTTGACAAAAAAGTGTCATGTCAGACATAAAAGAAGTGTCATTTAAAAAACGTCACATGAAACTGTGTGCTATGACTCTTGGGGAGAATTACTATTGATGTCAAAGCTTACAGGGGAATAGCTGCGATGTCAAGGCTCATGGGGGAATAACTGAGATGTTAAAGCTAAAGTCAGAAGCTAACATGTAGTTTATTCAAAACTTTTATTACATTTTTTGTTGGCTCCTCACAGGGGGGTGCGTCACTAATAGAAAAAGCGTCATGTAAAAATAAAAGAAGCATCATGTCTAAGTTAAGAGATTCATTTGGATATCCCTACAATATCGAGGCTTGCAGGGAATCGCTATAATGCTGTAGTGCTATAATAACTCTTGGGGAGAATTACTGAACTGTCAATGCATTAGGGTTAGGGTTAAGGTAGAAGGTTAACAGATTTTTTAAGATTTCAAGGCTTATGGGGGGAATTGCTGAGATGTCAAGGCTTACAAGGGACTGCTGAGGTATTGCAAAGAGATGCTATATGTAGTTTATTAAAAAACTTGTATTGCATTTTTTGGCTCCCCAACGGGGGCGCTGATTGCTAGTCTATATCTATGTCTTCAAGAGTGTAATTGGTTGCTTGGCATTGGCTCTACTGTGATATGAATTTTACTGTTAAGTATGGCAAAACTGAAATATTATATTATGGCTGTAGCCTTTAGGCCAAAACATTAGATATTTTGTCAAAGTAATAGGTACCAGTTTACTTTTACTTTAGTTATTAAAATGGTAGGTCTTATTGTTATAGAGACTATAAATATTGGAATGGTTTTTTTATTTTTTGTAAACAATATCTAAAGCAAATATAAATTTATACTTGGCCCTATGCCTTATATAAATTAATTAGGCCTAACAAACTTGCAATACAAATAAAAAGGTATTAAATAATTAATTAATTAAATTTCAATTTATTGTTTCATATTATGAATCTTACTTTTCCATTTAAAAATGTCTTCATTTCTTAAATTTGGTTACAAAAAAGTAGGAATTTTTTAATTACTATAAAGTGCTATTTGTATGTTTTTTCTATGGTTTTTTACATTACAGTCTGTGATAATTTCTTGTCAAAAGGTTGGTCTTTTAAATACCTATAGTCTAGATCATGGGATGGCAGGTGTATGTCAGAATGAAGGTTGAAGTTTTTTATGCCAATGTAAAATAAAAGTTTTTATGCCCAACAAAGTTGCTTGTACATATGTAACTTTTTTAGAGAATATATTTTTTATACTTTTATATTTAATAATTTTGTTAAAAGTCAAAACATTTAACTTGTAAAAAACATAGAAGTTTTTGGGGTTCCTGCATTTTTTCAAACAAGGAAAAGGCTAAATCCATACATACCCAACACCTGGTGGCAAGAAGTCTGGCCAATAAGGGTAAACACCCTTCCGTGCCCGTCATGAGAACCGGGACCGCCTTAATTTGAAAAAGGCCGACTGGACAGGTTTTCGAAGAGACCTGCTAAAACTCCTGACCGAAGCCAACTTACCGGACTCCAGCGAGGATCTCCCTGGCATTGAGCATCGGTGCAACTCCCTCGTTGAGATCCTAAACACCGCCATACGCGCTAACGCCCCTAAGCTGTTTTGCAGGAAGAAATACTCTCCTTGGTGGAGTCAAGAGCTCACTCGCATGAAGAAAAACACCCGCCGACTGCAACGCCTCGCAAACGGCTCGAATACTCCAGAGGACTGGGAGAACTACCACTCTGCTCTGAGGATGTACAAAAGTACTATCCGAAGGGCTAAGAAGACCACCTGGAAAGCCTACTGCGCCGGCCTGGAAGGGCAACACCCCACAGCCCGGCTGGTCAGGACTCTCAGGCACGACACGCTAGCTCAGTGTAACTCCCTTCTGCACCTGGATGGTAACCACACAGGCCTTGTGATCACAAGCTTTTCCAGCAGTGCGCCACCCCCCAGCTACTCCAGCTGGCAGCAAATTCTTTTAAACCGTATAAATCGTCTGGCCCTGACAATATCGCCCCCCTGTATCCTGCAGGAGGCGCTAAAGCTGCAAAACTTTGCTGATTCTTTCTCTAAATTGCTTGTTGACTGTTATACCACAGGTTACATTCCCACAATCTGGAGAATGTCCAGAGTCGTGTTCATCCCGAAACCTGCTAAGGGTGACTACACCAACGTGAAATCCTTCCGGCCCATCAGCCTCACTTCCTTTTGTGTTAAGCTGATGGAGAGGCTCATCCTGTGGAGGCTTCGAGAGTGCGACCTGCGCTCCGACCCTGTCAGTAAGTACCAGTACGCCTTCCAGCCTGGGAGGACGACTGAGCATGCTCTCCACGCCATTACCTCCAAAATTGAGAGTGCCATCCTTAGCAAACAACTCGCTTGCGGGTTGTTCGTTGACTTCGAAGGAGCATTTGACAATGTCCTCTTCCGCTCCTTCAGAAATTCTCTTTCCCGCAGGAATGTAAGACACAGCATTGTTCGCTGGATTTATTTTATGATCCGCAAAAGGTTTGTGACATCCACACTTATGGGCGTTACCCTCACCCGGGCGGTGATGAAAGGCGGCCCGCAAGGTGGCGTGCTAACTCCACTTCTCTGGAATCTCGTCATGGACGAACTTCTAACCGCTGACATTCCCAGCAGTATCACCAGGGCGGGCTACGCCGATGACGTTGCCGCGGTCGTCAGCGGACCCGACCCCGCCACTCTGCGCAACCTGATGCAGCAATTCGCCGACAAGGCGGCCGACTGGGCTACACAGCATGGCCTAAAAATCAGCGTCACTAAGACTGTCGCTGTCGTTTTCACCAAGCGCCGTAAGTGGGAGATGAAAAACCTCACTGTCTATGGCAGAAACATCCCCTTCAAGAAGGAGGTCAAATACCTCGGTGTGACGCTAACGCATGACCTGCGCTGGACGAAGCACCTTGATAACGTCATCGGTCGGGCAAAACGCTGCTTTGCCCAGCTGCGCAGAGCCATCGGGCCGACTTGGGGCCTCTCGCCTAGAACGGTCCGTTGGATTTATACCGGCATCATCCGGCCCAGTATCACATACGCGAGTCTCATCTGGACTAGCGTGCTGGAGCAGAAGGCCGCCCGTCAGCGGCTGTACCAGCTTCAGGGCAGCATTTGCCGTGCCATCACAGGTGCGTACCCGTCCACCCCTTACGAGGGGCTGAACACTATCCTTAACCTACCTCCGCTTCACCTATTTATTAGGGCGGAGGCTATGAAGTCTGCCTCCCGGCTTATCAGAGATAAAACGTTAAATAACGCGCCCTCTGGCTTTATGCCAATGAAAACATTAATCCCGCATATGGACTTTGTCCGCCGCGACCTTAACAACATCCACATGGACCTGGGCAATGTGGATAGTCGACCTCCCGCCCTCAACATCAGGAGGGGCTTCAAGACCGCCATCCCTGGCCGAGACAACATTCCGCTGGATGTCGGTGTGAACCGGCGCAGCCAGGGCATTCACTGCTTCACCGACGGCTCGCTGTTCAACGGCCGCGCTGGAGCGGGTATTGCCATTTTCCACGAGGGTAAGATGCTTCTCCAGGAAAGTCTGCACCTCGGTGAGAACACCTCAGTTTTCCAAGCTGAAATTTGCGCCATTGAGCAGTGTGCCCAGCAACTGTTTCAGGCGAACATTAATAATTTTGACATTAATTTCTACACTGATAGCCAAGCTGCTATTAAGGCCTTAACCACTGAGAATATCTCCGCTGCTACAGTATCTCAATGCCACCGCAGTGTGCAATCTCTCTCAGTCCTTAACAGGATTAGAATTATCTGGACACCTGGTCACAGCAACATCCTGGGCAACGAGCTCGCGGACTCTCTCGCCAAGGAGGGCAGCAACCCAGACGGCAACCACCGTCTGATGAGGCTACCCACCCCCAGGTCGCAAGTCACCCGCCATATCAACAGGTGGCTCCATCAGCAGCACCAGCTCCACTGGAACAGCTGCACCGAGTACAGGCAGAGCCGCTCTGCCATGCCTAACCTGAACAGGAAAGTCTCTGATTATCTGATTTCGCTTAACAGAACCGACCTCAGGGAGATGTGCATGGTCCTAACCGGCCACGGATTCTTCCAGAGACATATATCGTTGCAAACCGGTTGCCCTCCCACCTGTCCCTTCTGTGGCATAGGAGAGGAGACCGCGGAGCATCACGTCACCTTCTGCCCTTACTTCAACAAGGCGCGGCACAAATACCTCGGCCACCCCCAGCGGATGGACGAGCTGACCACCGCGGACAATATCCGAGACCTCCGCGCCTTCGTCCGGGACTCCGGCCGGATGAGGGTCGCCGATGCCTCCACTGCGGACCTGCCGACTACTGGCGGGGACTGGGCGCACCCCCAAGGCTAATCCTTCTGCTCTTTTACCTTGGGGTTGCGATAGGGGCCTCGCGGCCTATTCGCGGCGCCTGCGCCCCCCGTCAGTAGTAAGTAAGTAAGTAAGTAAGGGTAAACACTAAAATGAAATCTAATTTGAATCTGTTTGAATATAATGTGTTTATATTAATGTCTAGAAATCATGCTATATTCAAAATATTGGTATCTAACCTAGAGCTCTTTAGTTTCTTTTTTATATCTCAGATGCTTGGAACTTTTTAAATTGAGATTTAATTGAAAAGCTTGATTATGAGTAGTGCTCATGCATTTGTGTATGTTACATGGCCAAAGCAGGTTATTACCTCAAGAAAATCAAGGATGTATTATTCAAAGCCAAACTAGACAATTCACTTTCATGAAGAGATAAATCCATGTACTAATCTAGCAAGTAAAAGATAGATTTGATGCAAAACACTAATGGCAGTTGAATTCAATTATATTAGTTTTCTAGTCAAGTGACAATAATTTCTAACTTAAGTTCAATATTGTCCTATGTATAAATTTTAGTTAATCTACCAAAATGACCAAGTCAAGTGTAAATAGTGGTTGCATAAGTCACTAAGCTAGAATGTTTGTCATGCAAAAAGTATATCTGGTAAGATAGCTCACTTGGCAAGTAGTAAGAAAAGGAAACAAAAAAATCAACATATGTTTAATGAATGATGCATTTTAATGAGTTGGTTCTAAATAAATATATATAATATCTGTGTAAATTGAATTGATAACTTATATATATATGATTTTAGTCCAGAATTTAGCATATTAGATAGAAAGACAAGGTCTAAGGATAGGTAGTTTAGATTGCAACCAACTACCCAGAATGTGCAGCAATTGCCCCCCTCTTAGAACATGCAGAGAATTTGACCAGTGCCACCATGTTGAAGTTAAGTGTTAAGGCTAGGGGACAGATTTAATATATAGTGCTTCATGACTTGTATTGCTAGCTATGTTGGGCAGTAGTTAGTTGTGAAATTTTGTATTATGTAACCTATCGAACATTCTATCTTTATTGCTGACAAAGTCAATGGCTATGCATGCTCTTTCTCTGTCACTGACATGTCACTGCATTAGTGCGAGCTGCATTGGTGTATATATGTATATACAATTGAGCTTCAGTTTATGCTCCTAAAGTGGTATTTTCATTGCCAAATAGTTGAGTCTGTAAAAGTAAATATTTGATTGTAAAATTTCTGACTTATGCTAGCTGTATTTGGACCCAGAGATATTGCTGCAGAGTTTAGATATTTTAATTTAGCTACTAGTCATTATACTACTATGTACTTATCGATAACTCAGTAGTATGATACTGACACAACTCAATTTTTTAACTAAACCAATTTTACTAAATTGGTATTCCAGCTCAAGCGAGGCGCCACTCCGTCTCACTGCTTGTCAGGAGGCAGTCTGTTTGGCGCCTACTAATTATCTGCATACAATCCCACACACACACTATCCAATCAAAACACGCACTATGCAATCAGCTGTCAGTGCTGAGCAGTTGGCTATAGACGAACCGGCAACTCCTATAGAAGAGGCAGACTTGCCCAGCAGTGAAGAGTCTGTGGATAATGCCGATCCAGCTGCTAAAGATGTAGATGAAGATGCCAATGAGGAGCATGAGGACACTGACAATGCTGCTGATGCTGATGAGTGCAAAGAGTCGCCCGAATGGCAGGTGAAGGCCTGTCCAGATTTTGCGGCAGCTTGCTCATTCCTTGGCCAGTTCGGATCGGACCTGGGCGTGACGCTGACCTTCGCCCAGCTGGCGAAATGCGCGCTGTCGGGTCAGAATCCGCAGTCCAAGCACCATCACTCGTCGCCCAGTAAAAGCTGGATTAATTTGCACGTTCGTTTATTAAATCGTTTGCGCTATTGCGTCAAAGAGGACAAATGGGAGAATGGCTTGCGCAAATTTTGCTCAGCAGTTGATGCGGATACAGCATCAGCCTCCGCGGTTGCCTCAGCTCTTGGCGTTGTTGACGCAGCCGCCGCGGCGACAACGCCGCTGATGCTGTTGCTGGAGCCGGGCGGCTACGCCAGTTTGGGTTATGCGGAACGGCTGCGCATCTTTCGCAGCCTGTTGGAGTGCCAGTTTGATAGAAATGTCAAGCTGAAAGCCAGAACTAACGCTATTAAAGCGGAGGAGCTCAGGCAGAAACCCATTGGCCAAGACATGGCCGGCTGTCAGTACTGGCTGCTCACCGACTCCGAGTACAGCGTGCTGCTCTATAAAGAGGATTCCGAAGCTGACGACTCCGCTAGGCTGACTCTGGAAGCTGACAGTGTGGAAGCTATTCGACAGTTGTTGGTTCAGCTGCGATCTTGGACCGATCCGCGAGCTGTGCTGGACACTCTGAGAGCGTCGGCCTTGTCTGCCGCTCTCATCAGTGGCAGCGGCAGCAGCGGCAGCAGCGGCAGCAGCAGCAAAGATGCCACGCCGCCGCCGCAACCGCCACCAAAAGAGAATGGCGCAGCCGTGAGCAAACTTGAGACCGTGCCGGAGGATGATAAAGAAGAGGAAGCTAAGCTGGAGCCTGAGCCAGAAACAGCTGAGCCCGTTGCTAACCAAGCCAAGCCTGAACCGGTTAAGTCTGAAGACAATAACGAAGAGAAGGTCGACGTGAAACTTGAAGAAGAAAATATCAAATCGGAAGAAGAATTGTCAACTCCAGTTAACAAGGGTCGCAAAGGCAAAGCGGATTTATCTGTGGCTGATGAGGCGGAGCAGCCAGCTGCCGCCACTGACGATAGCGGGCTTCGTCGATCGTCGCGCGTGCGCAAGCAGGTGACGCCGTTCGTCATCCAGCAGGAGCCGGCCAGCGCTAAGAAGCGAGGCAAACTGGCAACCGCTGACAGCGGCGAAGATCAAGGCGACAGTGAGAAGACGGCTTCGCCAACTGCCAAAGCTTCTGCTAAACGGCAGAAACAGCAGCGAAAGTCCGACGGTATGAGCTACTGAATGTGTCTGTTTTTGTAGATTTCTAATATTCTATTTTATTCAGTGATGTGTAGCTTGAAACCCGTCATTCGTTTCACAAAGTCGCATTTGTCTGGGGTCTCTTATTTCATATTTTACCTGTGTTACCTGCAGCAGATTTTGGGCGCTACTTGGCCCAGGTTTTCAACGGGGAAGTTTTGAGGTCATGCAATTTGGAGCTTGTGCAATCATTATACTCTACTTCATAAGTAGTGCAGTACGCATATTTATACTATTTTCTCACCCTTCAACAGACAAGGCGCGCAAGCTCAAACTAGCCTCCAAATCGCCGAGCAAAGCTAATAAAAAGCTCGCTAAAAAGCGGGCCAATAAGAAATTGGCCAAAGCCGCCGCCAACAAGAAGGCTAACGGTGTCGGCGTTGGCGCTAAAAAGCGACGCGGCGGCAATCCGTGGGAGCGCGGCGCCAGCAGCTCGGAGGAGGACGAAGAAGCCGAGGCGGATTTTATTCAGGCTTTGGACGCGGCCGATGAAGAGGAGGACGATGAAGGCGCGGATGCTGGAGCCATGTCTGACGACAGCTGGACTGACAGGCCAGAGTCCGACTTTGAGGTAGCTTTTTTGCTTGAAGTGTGAATCACTTGTATCCTGACTCTCAAGTCCTGAAGTTAGAAATCCAGATCTTCTTGCATATCCAAAGTGGGATTTCTACCGCAATCCCCAAGTAGGGAGTCCTTCTCTAATCCTCAATTTAAGTTTTTCCCAGATACCCAAGTTATGGATTTCCACTCAAATCCTCAGATTGGGATTCCTGCTCAAATCCTCAGATAGGGGTTCCTGCTCAAATCCTCAGATTGGGATTCCTGCTCAAATCCTCAGATTGGGATTCCTGCTCAAATCCTCAGATTGGGATTCCTGCTCAAATCCTCAGATTGGGATTCCTGCTCAAATCCTCAGATTGGGATTCCTGCTCAAATCCTCAGATTGGGATTCCTGCTCAAATCCTCAGATTGGGATTCCTGCTCAAATCCTCAGATTGGGATTCCTGCTATATGGACGCCGGTGGCTGCAATTGTGGGATTTTTTGCTGATGTAGCTTGAAATCCCATTTATGTAGATAGAAATCCCAAATATCCCATTGATGTAGCCTGACATCCCAAATATCCCACTGATGTAGCTTGAAATCCCAAATCCCATTGATGCAGCTTGAAATCCCAAATCCCATTGATGCAGCTTGAAATCCCAAATCCCATTGATGTAGTCTGACATCCCAAATATCCCATTGATGTAGTCTGACATCCCAAATATCCCATTGATGTAGTCTGACATCCCAAATATCCCACTGATGTAGCTGGAAAACCCAAATATCCCATTGATGTAGCTTGAAATCCCAAATCCCATAGATGTAGTCTGACATCTCAAAAATCCCATTGATGTAGCTTTAAATCCCAAATATCCCTAGATTTCTATTAAACTCGTTCATCTTTGATTTAAAGCTGGTTAAAACTATGCGATCCCAACTGCTCTCCCTCGCCAAAGGACGCGGCCCTGTCCGAGTCGGACTCAGAACACGAGTGCCGCGGTCGGAACTATCTCCGTCAGCGCAAACGCCAGCAACAGCTGCTGGCCGAGGCGGCCGCCGGCCCGCCTTGTCCCTGCGTCCGCTGCGGCAAAGAAGACCTGCCGGAGTGGCTGCTGTTGTGCGATAGTTGCGATGTAGCTTGGCACGCCATGTGCTTGAGGCCTCCGCTGTTTCTCATACCTACTGGCGATTGGTTTTGCCCCGTTTGTCAGCATAAGAGCCTCTGCGACGCTTTAGAAAGCAAAGTGACGGAGTTGGAGCAGCAGCAGAAGCAGCGCGTTGCTAAACAGAGAATGCAGGTAATTTCTGCTTTCTGTAGTTTTCTTTCGATACATATCGGCAGAAAATTGATTTCGTTGCTCCCATCTCATCTCGGTTTGATTTTATTTGCTTTTCGATACATATCGTTAGTTAATTGGTTTAGTCGCTCCCGTTTTAGTTTGATTTTATTTGGTTTTTTTCGATGCATATCCCATTTTAGCCGCTCCCGTCTCGGTTTGATTCTCTTTGCTTTTTGTTAGCAAGAAATCAGATTTAATTTGGCTCTGGTGCATCGGGTAGATTTTTTATTTGTATTTCGATACATATCGGCATTGTAAAAAATATCTGCTAACTCAACAGGAGCGTCTCAGCTACGTCAGCATCTCAGTTGGCAACATCATTGAGAGCTCGCGGGCCGGGCGCGCAGGCGGCGGCTTCGCTCACTACACCGAGGGCGGCTCCGATATTGAGGGCGCGTCCGACTCCCGGTCCGGTTCCGGTAGTTTCGGCTCTTCCGGTAGCGGAAGTGGCTCGGGTTCCGGTAGTAGCGAAGAGGAATCTTCGGACGAAGAGGCGTAAGTTACTCAGTGCTTTTTTTAGAGTTTGAGGATAATTGGGATTTTGAATCCAAATTATTATAATTTTGGGACTTGAACTTTCTCCATTGCATACCGGTATTGTGAGCGTTCAAAGCTTTCTCGATGGAATATTTACGATTTCGGACTTCGATACGACATATGGGATTTCCATCTACGTCAATGGGATATTTTGGATTTCTATCTACGTCAATGGGATGTTTGGGATTTCTATCAACGTCAATGGGATATTTGAGATGTCAGGCTACATAAATGGGATATTTGGGATATCAGGCTGCATCAATGGGATTTGGGATTTCAAGCTACCTCAATGGGATTTGGGATTTCAAGCTACATCAATGGGATATTTGGGATTTCAAGCTACATCAGTTGGATATTTGGGATGTCAGACTACATCAATGGGATATTTGGGATGTCAGACTACATCTATGGGATTTGGGATTTCAAGCTACATCAATGGGATATTTGGGATGTCAGACTACATCTATGGGATTTGGGATTTCAAGCTACATCAATGGGATATTTGGGATGTCAGACTACATCAATGGGATTTGGGATTTCAAGCTACATCAATGGGATATTTGGGATGTCGGACTACATCTATGGGATTTGGGATTTCAAGCTACATCAATGGGATATTTGGGATTTCAAGCTACATCAATGGGATATTTGGGATGTCAGACTAAATCTATGGGATTTGGGATTTCAAGCTACATCAGTGGGATATTTGGGATGTCAGGCTACATCAGTGGGATATTTGGGATTTCTATCTACATAAATGGGATTTCAAGCTACATCAGCAAAAAATCCCACAATTGCAGCCACCGGCGTCCAACCCGCCAGTCGGCCCGCACAGCCAACGTGAACTACCGTTTCGAAAACTACGACGCCATGATTAAAGAGGCCATCGAAGAGGACGACAAGTACCGCCTAGTCAAGGAGAACCCGGAGGCGGCAGCCGAAGCGGCAGCCGAGGCCCGGCGAGCCCGCAAGCGGCCTGGAGGCGGCAAAGACATGGAGAGCATCCTGGGCCCCGACTGGGACAAGAAGAAGCCGCCGTCGGCTGTTGAGGAGCCGCAGCCCAGCGCCAAGCCGGCAGCCGCGGATGCCCAGGAAGTCGCCACCGAAGACAGCCAAGAAGACGCAGCGGAAGCTGCTACAGCGGCGTCAAACGAAGAAGGCGACAATGACGGCGAGGAAAGCGACGTCGAAGGCGAGGGCGGCCGACCTGCACCGCCGGCTGCCACGGCGGCGGCCAAGCGGAAGCGGAAGCGCCTGGCCAAGCTGGGCGACACGGACAGCGAGGCCAACTCGGACGCTGACGAGCACCCGTCCGATGACGATTTCAAGCCGCCAAGCTCGGCCGACACCGACGAAGATGACGACGATGAAGCTGGACGAGGCCGAGGCAACTCGTCCGATGACTCGTACAGCGGCGCCGAGTCCGAGGAGTTGAGCAGCGACGCGAGCTGGAGGCCGTCTGGCTTGGCCATCAGTTCGCGTCGGCAGTCGTCCAGGCTGAGAGCGGCGGCGGCGGCATCGTCAAGGTGAGAATTCCGCTATTTTAGATGATTTTTTTCATGGCCGATATGTTGCGAAAAAACTTTAAATTTGCATATAATAAGTGGCTTTATGGCGAACTTGAAACAGCCGATATGTAGCGTATAACTATTTAAATTGGTATAATATGTGGCTTTATAGCGAACTTATAATGGCCGGTATGTAGCGTATAACTATTTAGATTATCATAATGTGCAATTTAAATTAAAATTTAAAGTTAAAAGGGCCTGTAATTTGACTGCCATTCATATTAGTTGGAATTGCACGGCTTTAAGGTTAAAGTTCAATTAACCGATATGTAGCGTAAAATACTTTCCAGGGCAGAATTCGTTATAGTTATATTATAACTACTATTTCCTATTCGCCAGGCACAAGCGGTCGTCGCACGGCAGCAAAAGCAGAAAAGACAAGAAGCACAAAAGGAGCAGCCGGCATCGGAGTGGCAGCGCAGGAGGCGGCGGCCGTCACAGTCGTAAGCGTCGGCGTAGACGCGAAGACGACGATGCGGAGGACGATGAGGACGGAGACGACTGGCGACCCGGCGGAGGCGGCGAAGGTCGACGTCGCTCCCGGCACCCGCCGCCGGCTAAGCGAGGCCGACGGCGAGGACGCGGCCGCAACGAATACGACTCAGATGACGACATTGAGGAGTCTGAGGAGGATCAGTCCGAGGATGAGGCGCGGCGCCCGACTCGGCGAGCTGCAGCCCGGCGGGTCGTGTTCCAGGAGGACGAGGAAGACGAGGAAGAAGAAGAAGAAGAAAATGAAGCAGAGGCGGCACAGAAGCCGGGAAAAGCTAAAGAAGAAAATGAGGAAAAAGCTGAAGCAGAAGACGAGGCAGACGAAGACGCTCATGGCCGGCCAAAGTTGCAGATTGCTGGCAGGCAAAAGCAGCTGCAGAAGCGTCGAGCCGCTTGTCTTGAAGACAGCGACGAAGAGTGGAAAGGGTCAGATGAAGAGGAAGAAGAAGAGGAAGAGGAAGAAGAGGAGGAAGCAGAGGCGGAAGGGGAGGAAGAGGAACCGCCTCCAGCAAAGGAAACGGTTGCTAAGCGGCAAAAGCTAGCCACGATTGATGATCGAAATAAAGAAAAAGAAGAAGACAATGAGAAACAACAAACAGCAGCAGAAGAGAAGGCCGATGCCGAGACGGTAGCAGAGTCTAAACAGACAGTAGAGTCGAAAGAGGCTGAAATAGTTGATGAAGCTAAGAATAAAGCCATTGAAGAAGAAGTGGCTGAGACAGCGGTTGCTACTGCTCCAGCGGAAGCTGAAGACAATCCGGCCGGAGAGTTTGACAATGCGGAAGACGAGGAGCTGCCGGATAAGGAGGCCGAGCTGCGCGAAGCCGAGCTGCGGATGGCGCAGGAGGCGGCCAGCTCGATGCCGCAGCAGCCGCCTGCTGTCCAGCGGCTGGAAGCGCCAGCAGCAGAAGCAGCCGAGCCTGTCCCCACTGCGGCAGCAAAGCCAGCAGCAGCAGCAACAACAAGCAGAACTCAGCAGCAAAGGAAGCAGAAACAGCAGAAACAGTTGCAGAAGCAGCAACAACAGCAGCAGCAGCAATCTATTCAACAGCCTTCAATACCTTCGCAGCCAATGCAACCGCCAGTGTCTACAGTTGGTCACGTGATGCCGCCTCAGGCGCCGCCGCATCCGCAGTACATGCCGCAGCAGCAGCAGACAGTCTTGCCGCAACACCAGCCGCACATCGTGTCCACAACAGCTGCCTGCCCGCCGCCGCCACCACCGCCGCAGCAGCCAATACCTCCCGATATTAGAGAGCTCTACCTGCCGTCCTGCACTTACGGCGGGCCCAGCTACCAGCCTCAGCATCCGCAGCCATATCCGGTGTACACAGCTTATCAGCCACAGCCGCAGCTTCCTCCCATGCAGGCCGGTAGCATGCTTGCCGAGCTGAACGACTTGACACCTCCGCCGCCGCCTCCACCAGCGCCGCAGATGCTGCCTCCCATGCCTGCTGTAGTCAGCAGCAGCAGTAGCGCCAACAGTGCCGGAGGAGCAGCTGGCGGGACGCCGTTCTATATTGAGTCTCTGTTGCATCAGCAGCAGCCGGCGCCAACTTATCCGCCTGCCACCGGGGCTTATGGACAGCAGCATCAGCCGTTTTAAAGTAACAAGACAGATGGCGCACTGTTTTCTGTTTGACATTGTTGTTTGGTTTGTAAGTTTATTGATACTATATATTGTATATGCGTTTATGCTAATGTTTATAATTGTAATTAAGTCTCGGCTGTGTCAGTTAAGAACCAACTGTGTCAGTAAGAACCAATTTTGTCAGTTGGGAATCAGCTGTGTCAGTTGAGAATCAGCTGTGTCAGTTGAGAACCAGCTGTGTCAGTTGAGAACCAGCTGTGTCAGTTGAGAATCAACTGTGTCAGTTGAGAATCAGCTGTGTCAGTTAAGAATCAGCTGTGTCAGTTAAGAATCAGCTGTGTCAGTTGAGAACCAGCTGTGTCAGTTGAGAACCAGCTGTGTCAGTTGAGAACCAGCTGTGTCAGTTGAGAATCAGCTGTGTCAGTTGAGAATCAGCTGTGTCAGTTAAGAATCAGCTGTGTCAGTTAAGAATCAGCTGTGTCAGTTAAGAATCAGCTGTGTCAGTTTAGAATCAGCTGTGTCAGTTGAGAATCAGCTGTGTCAGTTGAGAACCAGCTGTGTCAGTTGAGAACCAGCTGTGTCAGTTGAGAATCAACTGTGTCAGTTGAGAATCAGCTGTGTCAGTTAAGAATCAGCTGTGTCAGTTAAGAATCAGCTGTGTCAGTTTAGAATCAGCTGTGTCAGTTGAGAACCCTGTGTCAGTTAAGAATCAGCTGTGTCAGTTGGGAATCAGCTGTGTCAGTTGAGAATCAGCTGTGTCAGTTGAGAATCAGCTGTGTCAGTTAAGAATCAGCTGTGTCAGTTAAGAATCAGCTGTGTCAGTTGGGAATCAGCTGTGTCAGTTGAGAATCAGCTGTGTCAGTTGAGAATCAGCTGTGTCAGTTAAGAACCAGTTGTGTCAGTTGAGAACCAACTGTGTCAGTGTAATCAATTTTAGTCAGAAGTACCGGTCATGTGACTTAAGCCCCGCCTATTCTATACGAGTCCACAGCAATGCAATCTGACTGTCAATTCTGTTTATATTTCGTATTTGTTTATCGAATTTTTGCATTACCCTGTCTGTTACGCCCCTGTGCAATGTTTATAAATTGATCCTTAATTTAAATTTGCGCACACCGCTTTACATCATGCTATCATACGTACTACTGATGCTATACATTCTGAGTAGTCTGTCATATTTTTGTGTATGTACGCTTATCTATTCTGAAAACTTTTCTCTAAGAAAAACTTCGGGCACACCTGCAGTATACTACTAGTAGATAGTTATGTGCGTTTAAATTAATACATACAGAGCCATCCTGCTTTTAACGCGTTTTTTGTTTCTTTTTTTACTTTTGTACAAACAGATTGTGTGACCAACCTACTCATTAACAAGGCCTGCTGTTGTATGTTAGGTTACCTGTGTAGCGTGTCTGTTGTAGTTCACTTTATTGTCTAAAACTATATTTATTTCTTAGTTATATCATTTCCAACCCGAAGTTAATCGTCTGTACAGATCTGTTAAAATTGTCCCGAGTGTTCAGTTCTGCATTCTCTCTGTAAGTAGTATCTGTTGCTTATGCACGCTCCTCTTAACTGTTAATTCTATCACATTTGCAATTAATGTAACATCTATCTTAACTCTAATCTAAAAAATATATATGATAAAATTAAGTCTGTGCAAATTTTGTTCTTAAAAGCCTCGCACAAATGCGCTTACAATTATAACAAACTTTAAATTGAAGACAATGTCAGTGTAAAGTCACAAAGTGCTTTTTTACTTTAAGTAGCATGACTCGCGCATGCTCTCTTTATTTGCGTAGTTTTTATAATATCGAATAAATATCCTTAAAAATTTGTGATTTTGTGATTAAGCATGGTTCAATCCATGCTCAATAGATCTATTTAAGGCATATTTGCTTACTTACATGTTAGTTGGTCGGGACAAAGTCACATAAGTGACATACCATGCATTGTGCCGTGCCGTGCGGAGCCTGCCCACTGCCACTAGACTGAACTCAGTGTTACATATATTTCTTCGATACATATCGCCATTGGCTACAAAAAAACATTTTATTACGAGTATTCTTCGGGGCAGTTGTTTAACGTTTGGTGCTAAAAAATAATTTCGACTAATAACTAATGAGTTCGTTCTTATTTTGCATTGATAAGAGCAAAAAGCATTATTTTCCCTGACCGGGAGTCGAACCCGGGCCACCTGGGTGAAAACCAGGGATCCTAACCGCTAGACCATCAGGGACTTAGTGTGGGAGTTGGTTGAGTAGTATTTTAAACTTACACAAGCCTTATTTTACGTAAAAATGATTTTACTTACAAGTTACAACTCACAACACGTTGATTGATTCGAAATTGCTATAGCAGTACCATTACTTTTATTAGTGTACAGTCGCTTAATCTGCAAAATTATCTATTTTATCGACTTTCTATCTATTAGTATCGATCGTAGTAGTATCGTTATAGTATCAAAGTCAAAGATAATTGTTTATAAAATTATTCCAGTGGCTGTCTGGCTTGATTGGTTATTTTGTCAATAGATTGTATTAGTATGTGTAGCTCGTATACTACTAAATCAGTTAAATTTTTAAACGAGGTTTATGATTCTACTTATTCTTGCTTTCAATTTTCATTGTTTTGTAAGTAGCCAGTAACGCGTATGCCAGCCGTTCGCTTAATAAGTATAAAAAACTGATGGTCCATTTTTGCTTAGATTAATAAATGACATGCGCATAATGAAGCTTTTGTGTTTTAGGTTCAGTTGTGTGCTACTGGTTATGGGGATCAAGATTAAAATGAATAACTGATTAATAAGGCTGCTGTAAAAACTATATTCCCTGACCGGGAGTCGAACCCGGGCCGCCTGGGTGAGAGCCAGGAATCCTAACCGCTAGACCATCAGGGACTGATACTAAGGCGACGCGATGGGGGGCAAACGGCAACTTAAACCGAGGGACTCTGTGACATCCGCCAGCTTTTCGTTTTTCGAGGAGGCTCTTCCCCCTCCTTTTCGTTCTGGCCTGGCGTGGAAGCGGCTAGCTTCCTCGTCTTGGTCTGCTGGTGGGGGACGGATCCCCCCTGCTGCTTTTTTGCGGGGCAGGTGGCTGCTAAGTAGTTGGCTGCTGGCTAAGCGCCAACTACCCATCGACAGCCCTTAGTTGCAACTGGTACCACACGGGTTCTCGAGGGCCGCTCTTGTGGGGGAGGGCTCGGGCGTCGGCTGTCAACTCGACCTGGCGCCTGTGTCCCAAGCCCACAGCCGGCCTCCCGCCCCCTGATCTTGCAGAGTGTGGACCGGGGGCCTGCCGGAGCCTCGCCTGGGAGCAATCCTGGGATAAGACGGCAACCCAAAGCTTCTCTGCTGTTTACCGTGGCAGAGGGTAGCTCCACGGAGCTGGCTGGGGGTATATCCAGTCCCCGAGCGGTTACCCCCCTCTTTTCTACATTTCAGTTTTTCCATTTCAGCCTACTCTGCATGGATAAATCAAAACCATCTGACACGGCTCGGGAGCCGTCAATTCCCGCGGCCGGGGGTCCGTCAATCCCCCAACCCTCCAACATGGAGGTTGATTCTGCCGCGAATCCCGCGGAAACCCCCGCACCTCGCTCAGGTGCGTCCACCTCTACCCCCGCTACAGGGGCGTCTCAAAATGACGGCTTCCAGGTCGTCAACCGTCGCAGGCGCGATGATAAAACCTCGGCTGGCTCTGAGCGGAAAAGGCAGCAGCCAGACGAGCGTACCGACCCCTCGCTGGACCCCAAGAGGCCAAAGGAGGCCAATGCTGGCACGTACGCCAAAGTGGCGACGGAGCCGAAATTTAAAATCTGCGTGCGCGCGGCTAGCGGTACGCTGACCACCGCCCAGATGGAAGCATCGATCGGCATGATTGATGACTTCCTCTGGGAAAACGACGCCCTCGACATCAAAGTCGAGGCGATTCGAAACGCCAACGGCAGCGTCATCCTCGCCTTCAAGGACGAAGCCCAGCTCGAGCTCGCGCTGGCTAACCTGGTGTCCATCTCCTGGGACACCTGCACGACCGCCCTCCCGCCTTTGGTCGTTGAGCGTGCCCGACCACCGCCGCCCTGCAGGCGCTACCGAGCCTTCTACTCCGGCTCGAGAAGCATCGAGAAGATCCGCGCCCGGCTCCTCAGTAAAAACCCCGACCTACCTCAGGACGGTATCCGGGCCTTCAAGGAGGTTCCGGCAAAAGGCGCTCCCGGCAAGACCCTGTACATGGGTTTCTCCGCGGAGTGGGAAGACGCCCTCAAGAAGGACGATTTTGCCGCCTACATCGGAGCGTGGAAGATCGTCTTCCACCTGCTGCTCAGGCGTCGTCCAGCCGGCGATCGGCGCCGAGGTGAGTCCGTGAGCTCGGATAGCTCTGGGAACGAGTAATGCCGTTCCCAACCCCGTGCCAAACTAGGAGCGGGGCGCTGAGGGCGAACCTTAACGGCCAGCCCAATGATGACACTGCCACCAGCAACCAAATAAATAATCCGCCGCCGGCGAACCAACCTGTTAACCTGCACATTATTCAGATCAACCTGCACCACGCCCTTGCAGCATCGAGCAACCTTTCAGGCACCTTTGCCAACAAGGAAGTTGACATCTACCTTATTCAGGAACCGTATACCCGCAAGGGGAAGCCGACCTGCCTGCCGCCAGGCTATCAGGTTCTGTACCTCTGCGCGAACGACACCCCCAGGGCTATCGCCCTCGTCAAAAACGACCTCCCGGCCACTATTATGCCAATGTTTTGCTCTAAAGACATGTGTACTTTCTCAGTCTTTGACTTGACCTTCGTTTCCGCTTACCTGGACATCCAGGAAGACGTCCCTCCCCCCCTCCTGCAGGAGCTGGCGGACTTCTGTAATCTCCAGGATCGGAAGCTTATCGTTAGCTGCGATGCTAACGCCCACAACACTGCCTGGTCTAGTAGCGATACTAACAGGCGCGGTGACTTACTAATTGATTTCATTAACTCCTCCTCGTTACACATTTGCAACAGAGGCAGCAAACCCACATTTATTGTCTCTAATCGGCGTGAGGTTATCGACCTCACTCTCGTCTCCAACAACGCCCTCAATCAGGTCCACAGCTGGCTGGTTAGGGATGACCTCCCATCGCTTTCCGACCACTCGTACATTCAGTACAGCATCAGCTCCGTCGGAGCCCGTCATGAGAACCGGGACCGCCTTAATTTGAAAAGGCCGACTGGACAGGTTTTCGAAGAGACCTGCTAAAACTCCTGACCGAAGCCAACTTACCGGACTCCAGCGAGGATCTCCCTGGCATTGAGCATCGGTGCAACTCCATCGTTGAGATCCTAAACACCGCCATACGCGCTAACGCCCCTAAGCTGTTTTGCAGGAAGAAATACTCTCCTTGGTGGAGTCAAGAGCTCACTCGCATGAAGAAAAACACCCGCCGACTGCAACGCCTCGCAAACGGCTCGAATACTCCAGAGGACTGGGAGAACTACCACTCTGCTCTGAGGATGTACAAAAGTACTATCCGAAGGGCTAAGAAGACCACCTGGAAAGCCTACTGCGCCGGCCTGGAAGGGCAACACCCCACAGCCCGGCTGGTCAGGACTCTCAGGCACGACACGCTAGCTCAGTGTAACTCCCTTCTGCACCTGGATGGTAACTACACTACCAGTGCCGAAGGTTCGCTAAATCTTCTTTTCTCCACCTGCTTTCCGCAGGTTGACGAACCGGAGTACGTGGTCGATGACCACAGGCCTTGTGATCACAAGCTTTTCCAGCAGTGCGCCACCCCCCAGCTACTCCAGCTGGCAGCAAATTCTTTTAAACCGTATAAATCGTCTGGCCCTGACAATATCGCCCCCTGTATCCTGCAGGAGGCGCTAAAGCTGCAAAACTTTGCTGATTCTTTCTCTAAATTGCTTGTTGACTGTTATACCACAGGTTACATTCCCACAATCTGGAGAATGTCCAGAGTCGTGTTCATCCCGAAACCTGCTAAGGGTGACTACACCAACGTGAAATCCTTCCGGCCCATCAGCCTCACTTCCTTTTGTGTTAAGCTGATGGAGAGGCTCATCCTGTGGAGGCTTCGAGAGTGCGACCTGCGCTCCGACCCTGTCAGTAAGTACCAGTACGCCTTCCAGTCTGGGAGGACGACTGAGCATGCTCTCCACGCCATTACCTCCAAAATTGAGAGTGCCATCCTTAGCAAACAACTCGCTTGCGGGTTGTTCGTTGACTTCGAAGGAGCATTTGACAATGTCCTCTTCCGCTCCTTCAGAAATTCTCTTTCCCGCAGGAATGTAAGACACAGCATTGTTCGCTGGATTTATTTTATGATCCGCAAAAGGTTTGTGACATCCACACTTATGGGCGTTACCCTCACCCGGGCGGTGATGAAAGGCGGCCCGCAAGGTGGCGTGCTAACTCCACTTCTCTGGAATCTCGTCATGGACGAACTTCTAACCGCTGACATTCCCAGCAGTATCACCAGGGCGGGCTACGCCGATGACGTTGCCGCGGTCGTCAGCGGACCCGACCCCGCCACTCTGCGCAACCTGATGCAGCAATTCGCCGACAAGGCGGCCGACTGGGCTACACAGCATGGCCTAAAAATCAGCGTCACTAAGACTGTCGCTGTCGTTTTCACCAAGCGCCGTAAGTGGGAGATGAAAAACCTCACTATCTATGGCAGAAACATCCCCTTCAAGAAGGAGGTCAAATACCTCGGTGTGACGCTAACGCATGACCTGCGCTGGACGAAGCACCTTGATAACGTCATCGGTCGGGCAAAACGCTGCTTTGCCCAGCTGCGCAGAGCCATCGGGCCGACTTGGGGCCTCTCGCCTAGAACGGTCCGTTGGATTTATACCGGCATCATCCGGCCCAGTATCACATACGCGAGTCTCATCTGGACTAGCGTGCTGGAGCAGAAGGCCGCCCGTCAGCGGCTGTACCAGCTTCAGGGCAGCATTTGCCGTGCCATCACAGGTGCGTACCCGTCCACCCCTTACGAGGGGCTGAACACTATCCTTAACCTACCTCCGCTTCACCTATTTATTAGGGCGGAGGCTATGAAGTCTGCCTCCCGGCTTATCAGAGATAAAACGTTGAATAACGCGCCCTCTGGCTTTATGCCAATGAAAACATTAATCCCGCATATGGACTTTGTCCGCCGCGACCTTAACAACATCCACATGGACCTGGGCAATGTGGATAGTCGACCTCCCGCCCTCAACATCAGGAGGGGCTTCAAGACCGCCATCCCTGGCCGAGACAACATTCCGCTGGATGTCGGTGTGAACCGGCGCAGCCAGGGCATTCACTGCTTCACCGACGGCTCGCTGTTCAACGGCCGCGCTGGAGCGGGTATTGCCATTTTCCACGAGGGTAAGATGCTTCTCCAGGAAAGTCTGCACCTCGGTGAGAACACCTCAGTTTTCCAAGCTGAAATTTGCGCCATCGAGCAGTGTGCCCAGCAACTGTTTCAGGCGAACATTAATAATTTTGACATTAATTTCTACACTGATAGCCAAGCTGCTATTAAGGCCTTAACCACTGAGAATATCTCCGCTGCTACAGTATCTCAATGCCACCGCAGTGTGCAATCTCTCTCAGTCCTTAACAGGATTAGAATTATCTGGACACCTGGTCACAGCAACATCCTGGGCAACGAGCTCGCAGACTCTCTCGCCAAGGAGGGCAGCAACCCAGACGGCAACCACCGTCTGATGAGGCTACCCACCCCCAGGTCGCAAGTCACCCGCCATATCAACAGGTGGCTCCATCAGCAGCACCAGCTCCACTGGAACAGCTGCACCGAGTACAGGCAGAGCCGCTCTGCCATGCCTAACCTGAACAGGAAAGTCTCTGATTATCTGATTTCGCTTAACAGAACCGACCTCAGGGAGATGTGCATGGTCCTAACCGGCCACGGATTCTTCCAGAGACATATATCGTTGCAAACCGGTTGCCCTCCCACCTGCCCTTCTGTGGCATAGGAGAGGAGACCGCGGAGCATCACGTCACCTTCTGCCCTTACTTCAACAAGGCGCGGCACAAATACCTCGGCCACCCCCAGCGGATGGACGAGCTGACCACCGCGGACAATATCCGAGACCTCCGCGCCTTCGTCCGGGACTCCGGCCGGATGAGGGTCGCCGATGCCTCCACTGCGGACCTGCCGACTACTGGCGGGGACTGGGCGCACCCCCAAGGCTAATCCTTGTGCTCTTTTACCTTGGGGTTGCGATAGGGGCCTCGCGGCCTATTCGCGGCGCCTGCGCCCCCCGTCAGTAGTAAGTAAGTAAGGCGACGCGATTGTATCCATAAAATACTTGTAAGCATATAACACCTTTTAGTAATGCCCCAGGCGGCCAGGGCCCAGTCCTAGTCAGAACTGTACAAATACATGTAGCTAAGGAAAAAACTGCATCGAGTAGACCGAAAATACGAATGCTAGTGTTGTGGTTGCTAATTTCTATTGCTAGTGTTTATATAATATCACACTATCGATCGACTTCGATCGATTGACGATCGGCTGTCCTCTCCATTTGACCTCCAGCGACCCCCAATCCCATTGATCGTCCTCGATTCACGTCGATTGACTTCAATCGACCCTATTTATTCTGCAAATTGATTCGACCCCCATAAAACAACATTGACCCCTGTCCAAACAAAACTAGAAGTGCTCCGAAAGAGTGCAATTATGATTATTGATTGGCTGAGCAACGGCCTAACGACGGCCATCGGATTTTTCCTTAGCAAACGTACGCAAAGCATGCATGGGTAATAAATGGTATTATTTACTTATTGTACCATAGACATTTTGCCTAAGCTACGCTTTAAGAGTGAGGGATAGGGGCTTGGGAGCCCCACTTTGGGGCTCGATCCCCACCATAGACTATTTTAGCAGCAGTCGCAAAAATTTGTTTTCATGAGCTAACTGCTAAATAAAGCATGATGCAGCTTTCCCGGTGCCCGGCCACGATTTCAAACATTTTGCCGTATCGATAAAAAGAGCATTGCTCACAAGAAAATTCTCAGTCTCTGAGCACGAGCGCAGTTGCTCTAACTTGATAATATTCTCCGAGTGCGAGCAAAATGCTCAAGAGGCAGAGGATATGAATAAAGAAAATCATCAAGCTCTGAGAATTTCCTCCGTGACCAGAGCAAATCCGCAGCCACTTTAAACCATAGACAAGACGTCTTCCCACTTGATTCTATTGACCTTTGCGTGGATCTGAAGCATATATACCACATGGAGGAAAGAATAGAATGGAGTGCTAATCTGAGCAAGTTATTTTTGTCTCGCTACGAGAGATCTTCACTTTTAACATCCCTCCCCCCTCGTTCTTTCCTATTGGCTCGTGACTGCCATAGACAAAGTATTTTTCGTCTCGTTTTCGTTTTCGTTCCCCTCTGAAAGGTCTGTCCCAGCATAGTACGAGCTCGCATCAGAATATGCTTTCAGCCAATAGGAAGGAACGGGGGGAAAGGGATGTTAAAAGCGAAAATCGAGCGAGATGAGAATAACTGGCTCAGATTAGCAACTCCATTCTATTCTTTCCTCCATGATATACCAATAGACTGTAGGCATTCATTTTGGCGCCTCAGCCACTCCACTTTGGCGCTGCAGGCGCTATTTTTTAGCGCCCTAAAGCACAATTATTGATTTCCATAACGGGTCACAAGGTGGGGTGGGAGGGAGACAAAGCATCGGCATGTCCCCCTCCCTATCCTCCCGGAGGCGACGCCCCTGAACCCTTGCCTTGCCTTTTGCCTTGGACACCTGGTTTTTGCCGGGCTACATTGGAGCTCGATCGACTTCGAATAACCTCCATTCGCCCTCTATATCGACCTCAATCCATGAAAAAGCCCATGCCTTAACTGCCTAGCATGTAGCTGTAATACTGTAATTCCGACCTGGCCTTGCTTGCCTCTACGGCGGAGGCTGAGGCAGCCTGGTAGCAGCTGCGGCATCGGTCGGGCTAGCAGTGAACATATCAAGAAGACAAAGGTGATGACCTGTTCCTGAGGAGCTGCCTATCAACATCACCTGCCGGGACGCTGACGGTCGTGCAGCAACTCTACCTCGCTGCACACGCTTCACGCTCGACGGTCTTGTGCCCAGCCTTCGGCCCAGCGGTCTTGTGCTAGGAAAGCTGATCTGGCACCGCCCTTTGTGAACGACGGTGTGCCTGAGTTGTAGCTTTTGTTGCTGTAATTCCGAATTGTGTTATTAATTGAGGACAGGCCCAATGTTTTTGTGCAATTGTTTATAAGATACTGGCGAAGATCCTGTTGTGAATGATATTTTAATTATTTGTTTTACTGCTTGTGACAGGCACAAACGCCAAGCTACAGTTAAATATTTTAATTATTTGTTTTACTGCTTTTAACAGGGCCAAGCTGAAAGCTACGCAAAGAGAAGTTTACGGTTAAAATTTATTATTAACTAACTACATGTATAGGTATTGAATAACTAACTTTTTCGAATGGCTAACTACATGTAAATGCAGCTAGGACGCCATTGTGCACTTTATTTCACAGTTAAATTACACCATAAGCATTGTCAAACGGAACGCTGATAAAAGAATATTGGAAGATTAATAAATTAATAAATCAAAGATATCCGATCCATCGTTTAATTGAAAATTAATTCAGATAACCATTCTACAAAGAATCGCTGGTTGATATTGAATAGAGTAAAACAATTATTTTCGAATCGGGACTTGAATCTACTATTTTATCAAAGTTTTACCAGATCTAGGCGAAATCAAAGGTTACGAGAGCTGGTCAAGTATTGCAATAGTACGTGACTGTATCATTCTAATGAAAATCCGAACAATTGTTATACCGCTATCAGCTATAAACAAAATCCGGACACTCAGGCGGGACTGTCCTGAGCTGGCATGATCACCGCCGCCTGCTTCTGCTCCAGCGCAGCACCGAACGGTACGCCTCGTTTCGGCACGTACTCGCCTACGCGGGGCACCATGGTGATGCAGTCGATGATTGGGCAGACAGAGGCGCACAGGGTGCAGCCGGTGCAGTCGTCTGTCACTCGTGGCAGATGCGTCTCGGCGTCAAACTCGATGGCCTGGCGGTGGTGGCGGCGGGGGTGGCAGTGCAGGGAATGAGTCACCCTAGACAACTCTCTGTAAGAGTGCACCGTAGACAACTCTAACCTCTGTAAGACACCCTAGACAACTCTAACCTCTGTAAGACACCCTAGACAACTCTAACCTCTGTAAGACACCCTAGACAACTCTAACCTCTGTAAGACACCCTAGACAACTCTAACCTCTGTAAGAGTGCACCCTAGACAACTCTAACCTCTGTAAGAGTGCACCCTAGACAACTCTAACCTCTGTAAGAGTGCACCCTAGACAACTCTAACCTCTGTAAGAGTGCACCCTAGACAACTCTAACCTCTGTAAGAGTGCACCCTAGACAACTCTAACCTCTGTAAGACACCCTAGACAACTCTAATCTCTGTAAGACACCCTAGACAACTCTAACCTCTGTAAGACACCCTAGACAACTCTAACCTCTGTAAGACACCCTAGACAACTCTAATCTCTGTAAGACACCCTAGACAACTCTAACCTCTGTAAGACACCCTAGACAACTCTAACCTCTGTAAGACACCCTAGACAACTCTAACCTCTGTAAGACACCCTAGACAACTCTAACCTCTGTAAGAGTGCACCCTAGACAACTCTAACCTCTGTAAGAGTGCACCCTAGACAACTTAACCTGATTACCTGATATCCCGAATCGTTGCAAGTCATGTAGCACTTGCCGCAGTTGATGCACAAATCGTCGTTAACCAGAGCCACCACCTGCTGTTTATTATCGAGGTCGTAGTAGTTTCCAACCAGGCCGACACTGGCGCCAACAATGTCTGAAACTTTCGGAACTGGCTTCACGACCGGCCGCTGCCTCTGGGCCAAACCGGTTGAAGCCGGGTCAGGCTTGAGTAGGTCGCGAGTTCGAAGCAGCTCGTGCTCAAGCGCTTCCCTGCGCTGCTTGTAGGGCCCAAAGGCGGGCAGGGATTGGCCGGTAGCCAGCAGCGACTTGCCGCGCTGGTGCACCGGCGTTGGCGGGCTCTGGCCGGTCCAGTCCGCCAGGCCTGTTCCAGTTGAATGGGATAAATGGAGATTTAAGGTTTTCATTGGGCCTCGCTTCAGTCGTTAGAACAGCTGTGTTGTGTGTGCACTGGAGACACGTGGTCGAAAATGCCAAAACTGTTTGGCGTCAGGCAAGGCCAGCAGTCTAGTTCTTCCAGGTGGATTAATTAAAGTTGCTAGAGTCTCCGAATTGGTTGCTAGGGTCTTCGAATTGGTTGCTAGGGTCTTCGAATTGGTTGCTAGGGTCTTCGAATTGGTTGCTAGGGTCTTCGAATTGGTTGCTAGGGTCTTCGAATTGGTTGCTATGGTCTCGTATTTTGGTTGCTATGGTCTCGTATTTTGGTTGCTACGGTCTCGTACTTTGGTTGCTAGGGTCTCGTGTTTTTGTTGCCAGGGTCTCGTATTTTGGTTGCTCGGGTCTTTTTATCTTGGTCGCTAGGGTCATCGTATTTTGGTTGCAACTCTTCGACTTGGTTGCTAGGGTCTCGAATTGGGTTGTTAGGTGTGCCTAATGGTTAGCTAAGAGCACCAAATATGTACAAAAGCGATTCTAGTAAAATCAACGAAAATGTGTACAATCTCACAAATAAAAAAATTAGACATCGGGCAAGAATTAGTTTGTAGTTTCTCAATAAACCTACTTGCAGTAGTCAAGCCAGACAACTAGACCCCATCAGAAATTGACTCCCCCAATTTAATCATTCATCAATTTGACGGCAACATGCGCGAGCTGATAAGAGCGAGCAGCCGGTGCGAATCATAAAATTCGCGTAATAAAGTTGATAAGAATTTTTTACAACTTTCGCCCATCGGTTCTAAATTGCAAGCTACAGAGCAGACAACCGGGAGGGGGTAGTAGCCGCCTGGATTAAAGATAAAAAATATGATTAAAGCTGGAAAAGTACGCGGTTTAAGACTTGAAAAGACACTGGATCAAGGACCATCTATTATTGGAAACTATTGGAAATATACTCGTAGTATTATTGGAAATGGCCAATATCCACTTCTCTCTAATCTCCTCTCCTTTCGCCTCTCCTCTCCCGTTGTCTCCTTACGTATCCTTTATTCTCTTGCCTCTCCTTTCTCCTATCTCTCTTCTCTATCTCCTCTCTCCCCTCGGGCCCTCTCTCCCCATGCAACAGTTTCCCCACCTGGCCCTTGAGGTAAAATACTTTGCCGCCCCTCTGAAGTAATTAACTCTACTCGATAGCCCTATTAACCGATGAAGCAGCCAAAACGGCAAGATGCTGAATCAGACTGGGATTTCCAGCTCATCAGATGATGAATGGTCATTTAGCTTTACGGCGAAACCGACCTTTGTCTAGAAATACTCGTGATTTAATCTACTTTCCTTTGACCCGTTTTGCCGAGAAAAATCTGCACTACAAAAATCAGATTCTGGGGAACGTACTAAAATGAGGGCGTATAGGTTTCTCACTGGGACTGCAGCGATCATTTCTAAGAAAATGGAGTGTAGCCTGACATTAGACACCAGACATTAGACACCAGACATTAGACACCAGACATTAGACACCAGACATTAGACACCAGACATTAGACATTAGACATTAGACACTAGACATTAGACACCAGACATTAGACACCGGAGATTAGACACCAGACATTAGACACCGGACATTAGACACCAGACATTAGACACTAGACATTAGACACCAGACATTAGACACCAGACATTAGACACCAGACATTAGACACCAGACATTAGACACCAGACATTAGACATTAGACATTAGACACTAGACATTAGACACCAGACATTAGACACCGGAGATTAGACACCAGACATTAGACACCGGACATTAGACACCAGACATTAGACACTAGACATTAGACACCAGACATTAGACACCAGACATTAGACACCAGACATTAGACACCAGACATTAGACACCAGACATTAGACACCAGACATTAGACACCAGACATTAGACACCAGACATTAGACACCAGACATTAGACACCAGACATTAGACACCAGACATTAGACACTAGACATTAGACACCAGACATTAGACACCAGACATTAGACACCAGACATTAGACACCAGACATTAGACACCAGACATTAGACACCGGAGATTAGACACCAGACATTAGACACTAGACATTAGACACCAGACATTAGACACCAGACATTAGACACCAGACATTAGACACCAGACATTAGACACCGGAGATTAGACACCAGACATTAGACACCAGACATTAGACACCAGACATTAGACACCAGACATTAGACACCAGACATTAGACACCGGAGATTAGACACCAGACATTAGACACCAGACATTAGACACCAGACATTAGACACCAGACATTAGACACCGGACATTAGACACCAGACATTAGACACCAGACATTAGACACCAGACATTAGACACCAGACATTAGACACCAGACATTAGACACCAGACATTAGACACCAGACATTAGACACCAGACATTAGACACCAGACATTAGACACCAGACATTAGACACCAGACATTAGACACCAGACATTAGACACCGGACATTAGACACCAGACATTAGACACTAGACATTAGACACCAGACATTAGACACCAGACATTAGACACCAGACATTAGACACCAGACATTAGACACCGGACATTAGACACCAGACATTAGACACTAGACATTAGACACCAGACATTAGACACCAGACATTAGACACCAGACATTAGACACCAGACATTAGACACCAGACATTAGACACCAGACATTAGACACCGGAGATTAGACAGCGGACATTAGACACCAGACATTAGACACTAGACATTAGACACCAGACATTAGACACCAGACATTAGACACCAGACATTAGACACCAGACATTAGACACCAGACATTAGACACCGGAGATTAGACACCAGACATTAGACACCGGACATTAGACACCAGACATTAGACACTAGACATTAGACACCAGACATTAGACACCAGACATTAGACACCAGACATTAGACACCAGACATTAGACACCAGACATTAGACACCAGACATTAGACACCAGACATTAGACACCGGACATTAGACACCAGACATTAGACACTAGACATTAGACACCAGACATTAGACACCAGACATTAGACACCAGACATTAGACACCAGACATTAGACACCAGACATTAGACACCGGAGATTAGACACCAGACATTAGACACCAGACATTAGACACCAGACATTAGACACCAGACATTAGACACCAGACATTAGACACCAGACATTAGACACCAGACATTAGACACCAGACATTAGACACCAGACATTAGACACCAGACATTAGACACTAGACATTAGACACCAGACATTAGACACCAGACATTAGACACCAGACATTAGACACCAGACATTAGACACCAGACATTAGACACCGGAGATTAGACACCAGACATTAGACACCGGACATTAGACACCAGACATTAGACACTAGACATTAGACACCAGACATTAGACACCAGACATTAGACACCAGACATTAGACACCAGACATTAGACACCAGACATTAGACACCAGACATTAGACACCAGACATTAGACACCGGACATTAGACACCAGACATTAGACACTAGACATTAGACACCAGACATTAGACACCAGACATTAGACACCAGACATTAGACACCAGACATTAGACACCAGACATTAGACACCAGACATTAGACACCGGAGATTAGACACCAGACATTAGACACCAGACATTAGACACCAGACATTAGACACCAGACATTAGACACCAGACATTAGACACCAGACATTAGACACCAGACATTAGACACCAGACATTAGACACCGGACATTAGACACCAGACATTAGACACCAGACATTAGACACCAGACATTAGACACCAGACATTAGACACCAGACATTAGACACCAGACATTAGACACCGGACATTAGACACCAGACATTAGACACTAGACATTAGACACCAGACATTAGACACCAGACATTAGACACCAGACATTAGACACCAGACATTAGACACCAGACATTAGACACCGGACATTAGACACCAGACATTAGACACCGGAGATTAGACACCAGACATTAGACATCAGACATTAGACACCAGACATTAGACACCAGACATTAGACACCGGAGATTAGACACCAGACATTAGCCATCAGACATTAGACACCAGACATTAGACACCAGACATTAGACACCAGACATTAGACACCGGAGATTAGACACCAGACATTAGACACCAGACATTAGACACCGGAGATTAGACACCAGACATTAGACATCAGACATTAGACACCAAACATTAGACACCAGACATTAGACACCGGAGATTAGACACCAGACATTAGACACCAGACATTAGACACCAGACATTAGACACCAGACATTAGACACCAAACATTAGACACCAGACATTAGACACCGGAGATTAGACACCAGACATTAGACACCAGACATTAGACACCAGACATTAGACACCAGACATTAGACACCGGAGATTAGACACCAGACATTAGACACCAGACATTAGACACCGGAGATTAGACACCAGACATTAGACATCAGACATTAGACACCAAACATTAGACACCAGACATTAGACACCGGAGATTAGACACCAGACATTAGACACCAGACATTAGACACCAGACATTAGACACCAGACATTAGACACCAGACATTAGACACCAGACATTAGACACCAGACATTAGACACCAGACATTAGACAAATAGACGAGACAGAGCCACATAAACCTTAAAATACTGAAATCTCAAGCAACACACGATGATGCATCAGCTGATAGCAGATAGTAACTAAAACAAACTGACTGAGCAGAGCTGCTCAAGCACTGCAGCTAAGCTAGAGAGGAGAAAGCTGCAGCAGAAGGCCCAGGCAACGCCAGCCTGTCAGAGCTGTCAGCCTCGCAGCCCTATCGATTTTCGGCCTCAGTTTCAGCTGCTGAGGGACACGCCGGGAGTAAAAAAAATCGCCAGCGCAATGAAAGCCCATGGAGACTGGAGCACATCCTCCTCACCACTGCCACTGCCTAATCCTAGCAGGCAGAGTCCGCTAGACAGGCAGGAATGAAGTAGAAGAGAATTATTGTAGATAATGCTAATTCACCGCCAATGCTGGCTCGCTTCTTTTTCGAGTTCGCTCCGAATTCCCCTGGCAACTGCATAACCCTAAGCGCAGGGATTGTACTAGGCGAAATCGCGCTGATTTGGGCAATTTTTGAGATCTAGCGATATGGGAAATGCAATCTGTATGCTCCCAACTGTCTTCCTGAGGGGATTCTGCAATGAAAGAATCCAGTTTGAAATTTGAACTCATTACTCAGGCCGCGATTCCTTGTTCCGTTTTGATTTTAAATCAGTTTTTAATGAGAATTAAATTTTTGTTAAGCCTTTTTTCGACGGGAACACTGCCCTAACACCCACCCCAAAGCACCCTTCCCAAACCAAACACACAAGAAACACCCACCCCACAACACCCACCCAAAACACTCACCCCAAAACACCCACCCCACAACACCCACCCCAAAACACCCACCCCAAAACACCCACCCCAAAACACCCACCCCAAAACACCCACCCCAAAACACCCTTACCGTCCAGGGACTTCAAGTACAGCAAGGTTTTCAATCCGGTGACATAGTCGTCAATCAAAGTGAAGTCCTGATTCTGCACAGCGCTGCACACCTGTGAATTTGGAATGGATATTGTGCAGAATTTAGACTTCAACTCGACTGCGCAAATACAATACGAGCGGACTGAAACGATCGCCAGCTGCCCCGTAGAAAAAAGCCAAATAGGCTGCAAAATTTCCTAACCTTGTCGGGCCAAAATGCGGTATACTGCTGGAGAAGCCCTAGCTAATTAAAAAAGACGAGGCCTTATTGCTGGATTGCGTTTCGCGGAGGTAAGAAGGCCTCTTGTGCGTCAGGATCAGACAAATTCAAGGCGATGAGAGCTGCAGGGTGAAGGGCTGCCCAAGGTTTGGGTGCAGCTCGCTAGCTGACTATTTATCTAGCTGTCAAAGATACAGTCAAGTACAGTTGAGTTTCTATCGAAATTATGAATTATGAAATTATGAAACTGGGAAAGAAGTTGGGATAGAAGTTGGGAAAGATTCTAGTATGGATGCTTAGAGACCGTTTTCGCATGTGAATAAATGGCGATTTAAGTATTTGTATGCCGCTGGCGGAATTGTCTACTGCATAGATAAGATTCCGGGTCCCTGACTCTCCGGCTGTATGACTCTCCAACTGTCTGACTCTCCAACAGTCTGACTCTCCGACTATCTGACTCTCCAGCAGTCTGACTCTCCGACTATCTGACTCTCCAGCAGTCTGACTCTCCGACTGTCTGACTCTACAACAGTCTGACTCTCCGACTATCTGACTCTCCAACAGTCTGACTCTCCGACTATCTGACTCTCCAACAGTCTGACTCTCCGACTGTCTGACTCTCCGACTGTCTGACTCTCCGACTGTCTGACTCTCCGACTGTCTGACTCTCCGACTATCTGACTCTCCCAATGTCTGACTCTCCGACTATCTGACTCTCCGACTATCTGACTCTCCGAATGTATGACTCTCCGACTATCTGACTCTCCGACTGTCTGACTCTCCGACTATCTGACTCTCCGACTGTCTGACTCTCCAACAGTCTGACCCTCCGAATGTATGACTCTCCGACTGTCTGACTCTCCGACTATCTGACTCTCCGACTGTCTGACTCTCCGACTATCTGACTCTACGACTATCTGACTCTCCGACTGTCTGACTCTCCGACTATCTGACTCTCTGACTGTCTGACTCTCTGACTGTCTGACTCTTCGACTGTCTGACTCTCCTTTTGTGAAAATTCAGGGGAATTTTTGGAGAATCTTTGAAAATCTCTGGAAATCTTTGGAAATTTTGCAAATTTATATGGCAAGAGTTGGAAAAATTTCCTGATCCAGACGCCAGCGGTAGATGCTACTCAAGTCTGCGGAAACTCTGAACTCTGTCACAAGCACCTGGTGCAATGCAGGCATATTCGGCTTAGCAATTGTGAATGAAGGGTGGCGAGAAAGCGGGCAGGCGCTTCCTGTGTTGAAGCGCGGTGCCTCTCCTGAATCTGCAATTAAGTCGGCTGCGAAGAATTCGTAGGCGTTGGCGGCAGCTGGGATTGAAGAAAGCGCATGTCCGCTCAGGGGATTAGCGGCAGTGGGGGGGTTGGAGACCAAGGCGATCTTGAACAGGAATTTGGAGTAGGCCAACTCCCCATGCTGCTTAAAGACTTTTGCAGGGGTTTAGGTCAGAAACTCACACCGTAAGTCGGAATCATGGGCATTAGAAGGACACTACAAGCGTACACTCGCGAATCTTTAGATTATAGATTAGCTCTTTTGCGTAGCGCTAAATGAGGTTTCTCCATAGACAAGTTCAGTTGAGAAATATTCGCGCTAGAAAAAGACGCAAAAGAGATAAGAACAACAGAAGTCTCGCCGGAGCCAGGCTTGCTTGCCGGGCCAAAGTGGGAATAAAAACGTTTCTGTAGTCTATGGCCGGTCCCGAGTGATTTAGATAAAATTCTGTAGTCTATGGCCAGGCTCAAGTGAGGAATAAATACAACTCTGTAGTCTATGGCCAGGCTCAAGTGAGGAATAAATACAACTCTGTAGTCTATGGCCAGGCTCAAGTGAGGAATAATTACAACTCTGTAGTCTATGGCCAGGCTCAAGTGAGGAATAATTACAACTCTGTAGTCTATGGCCAGGCTCAAGTGAGGAATAATTACAACTCTGTAGTCTATGGCCAGGCTCAAGTGAGGAATAAATGCAAGTCTGTAGTCTATGGCCAGGCTCAAGTGAGGAATAAATGCAAGTCTGTAGTCTATGGCCAGGCTCAAGTGAGGAATAAATGCAAGTCTGTAGTCTATGGCCAGGCTCAAGTGAGGAATAAATGCAAGTCTGTAGTCTATGGCCAGGCTCAAGTGAGGAATAAATGCAAGTCTGTAGTCTATGGCCAGGCTCAAGTGAGGAATAAATGCAAGTCTGTAGTCTATGGCCAGGCTCAAGTGAGGAATAAATGCAAGTCTGTAGTCTATGGCCAGGCTCAAGTGAGGAATAAATACAATTCCATAGAGCAGAGCTTACAAAAGTTGGTTCAAGCTAATAGAGGTTTTTGTTATTATATGTATATTCATAAGTTATTTTTACTCAGCCAAGGAAGAGCTCGCCTCTCCGGATTTCGGGTCCTGTCCTCCTTGACTAGTCCTCTGGGACTTAGCAGCTCCCTATCCAATATTTTCTCTTCCTCTCGCTGACCTTCGCTTTTCGGTTTTTATTCGATTTTAAAGAAGAATTTTTTACTTCGCACAGGGGAAATCTGAACTGCGACACCGCGTGCCAAGTTAAAAAGGGTCCGGACTGGCTACAGAAAATGGAATTTCAGTTTTCTCGAGTTAACCAACCAACTGCGTGGGCTGGCAGCTTGCAGGAAGTCCGCCATGGAATTTAATTTCATTCCTTTTTCGATGCCTCGCACAGGCTGGGACACCTGGAGAGCGCGTGTCTGCGGCGGGCCCCGAGCGTCAGTAACTACGGGGAGCTGACCGACAGACAAGAAAGTACATTTAGCAGGCGCCAAACAGGATTATATGGGAATCCGTGGACGGCACTTAATCCATTTGTAGCGAATTCGAATCGATCTAGGCCGCCGATTCAATATAAGCCTTATTCAAGCCTGCAACTAATCAATTATTCAGTTAGCTTCTTCAATAACGGGCCTGGAAAAGATAGCAGCATTCGGCAAGACAAAATTCGATTTCCGTGCTGTTACTTGCTGAGACGAACTTGCACGAGTTGGTACAAGTTGGTACAGACAGAGAAGTCCTTATTCTTTTCAGGAGAAAACTATCTACATTAACTGCCCTGTCTGCTGCTGTGAAATCAATGCCTCAACGTGTTTCACTCAATAAATAAATTTATTACTCTGATAAAATTTTCTAATATAGGCTGTCCAAAAATAAGATTTATAGGTCAAAGTTATCGTTTAGGCTTCACAATCAATGGTTCCCACCGATTTTTATGTTTCAAGGTCAAGGCTACACTGATTGAGAAGTTTCAAGGTCAAGGCTACTGATTGAGAAGTCTAAAGGTCACGGCTACTGATTGAGAAGTCTAAAGGTCAAGGCTACTGATTGAGAAGTCTAAAGGTCAAGGCTACTGATTGAGAAGTTTCAAGGTCAAGGCTACTGATTGAGAAGTTTCAAGGTCAAGGCTACTGATTGAGAAGTCTAAAGGTCAAGGCTACTGATTGAGAAGTCTAAAGGTCAAGGCTACTGATTGAGAAGTTTCAAGGTCAAGGCTACTGATTGAGAAGTCTAAAGGTCAAGGCTACTGATTGAGAAGTCTTAAGGTCACGGCTAGTGATTGAGAAGTCTAAAGGTCAAGGCTACTGATTGAGAAGTCTAAAGGTCAAGGCTACTGATTGAGAAGTTTCAAGGTCAAGGCTACTGATTGAGAAGTCTAAAGGTCAAGGCTACTGATTGAGAAGTTTCAAGGTCACGGCTAGTGATTGAGAAGTCTAAAGGTCAAGGCTACACTGATTGAGAAGTCTAAAGGTCAATGCTACTGAATACTGATCGAGAAGTTTCAAGGTCACGGCTACTGATTGAGAAGTCTAAAGGTCAAGGCTACTGATTGAGAAGTCTAAAAGTCAAGGCTACTGATTGAGAAGTCTAAAGGTCACGGCTACTGATTGAGAAGTCTAAAGGTCAAGGCTACTGATTGAGAAGTCTAAAAGTCAAGGCTACTGATTGAGAAGTCTAAAGGTCACGGCTACTGATTGAGAAGTCTAAAGGTCAAGGCTACTGATTGAGAAGTCTAAAGGTCAAGGCTACTGATTGAGAAGTTTCAAGGTCAAGGCTACTGATTGAGAAGTCTAAAGGTCAAGGCTACTGATTGAGAAGTTTCAAGGTCACGGCTAGTGATTGAGAAGTCTAAAGGTCAAGGCTACACTGATTGAGAAGTCTAAAGGTCAATGCTACTGAATACTGATCGAGAAGTTTCAAGGTCACGGCTACTGATTGAGAAGTCTAAAGGTCAAGGCTACTGATTGAGAAGTCTAAAAGTCAAGGCTACTGATTGAGAAGTCTAAAGGTCACGGCTACTGATTGAGAAGTCTAAAGGTCAAGGCTACTGATTGAGAAGTCTAAAAGTCAAGGCTACTGATTGAGAAGTCTAAAGGTCACGGCTACTGATTGAGAAGTCTAAAGGTCAAGGCTACTGATTGAGAAGTCTAAAGGTCACGGCTACTGATTGAGAAGTCTAAAGGTCAAGGCTACTGATTAAAAGTTTACCGATGAAGGTTACCGGTTGAAAAGTTTAAAAACCAGAAATCTTCTACGAAACTTTGGAAGCATTATTGTAAAAATAAACCAACGAGTCAGCTCTCAAAGTCAAAGCTCACCTGCAGCACTGACGCGCCGGCGTACAGGAACTGGATGCCCGCGTCCGCCGAATCGATGCCGCCCGTAGCCAGGATAGGAAAGCCGGGCATGTCACGCGCAATGTTCGACACGGCACGCAGGGCGATCGGGCGAATGGCGTTGCCAGACACGCCGCCGTAGGTGGTTTTCTGCTGGCGGCCGATTCGCGGCCACGGTCGGCCATTTGCGTCCAGCCCCATCAGGCCGGACACCGTGTTGGTGGCCGTGACTCCGTCGGCGCCTCCCTCCTTGGCGGCGCGGGCAATGTCCAACACGCTAGTGACGTTCGGCGTCAGCTTGGCGAACACGGGAATCTTTACGGCCGCCTTCACCCAGCGGCAGATGTTGCGCACCAGCTCGGGAGACTGGCCGCAAGCCAGGCCCATGCCCTTCTCGCCCATGCCGTGCGGGCAGGACATGTTTAGCTCGAGCGCGTCCGCCCCAGCCTGCTCGGACATGACGGCCAGCTGCGTCCAGTCCTCCTCTGAGTAGCCGCACATCACCGACGCGATGAGAACCTTCTCGGGGAAGTCGCGCTTCAATTCGGTGATGCTGCGGCACCAGTAGGCGGCCCGCTTCTCGCTGATCAGCTCAATGTTCAGGAAGGAGCCCTGGCCAGGCCCGTAGTTGTGCCCGGAAGTGGTGCCCCGGACAATCCTGGGCGACACGTTGGTGATGATGTCCTTGTCCAGCACGAATGTTTTGGTCAGGGCGAAGCCCCAGCCAGCTTCGAACGCCTTGCGAATCATCGCGCTAGTCGTGGTTGGCGGCGCGCTGGCCAGACCGAACGGGTTCTCGAAGCGCAGGCCGCACATCTGCACGCTGATGTCAACTGAATCGATTGGCGAGTAGAACTTCGGCAGCCGCGGCTCCACAGGGATCTCCTCGGAGGCGGAGTCGCTGCCGACGGACTGCAAGTAGCGGTGCATGCTCCAGGCAGCCATCTTGCCGTCGTTGACGGATTCCACCGTCGTCTGGGCGACTCCGGCCACGTCGCCGCCAGCGAACACCCAGGGCTCGCTAGTTGCCATGGTGACCGAGTCCACCACTGGCAGACTCCAGCGGTTGAGCTTCACCGGAGCGATGGCTTCGATCAGATCCGGGTCCTGCAGTCCGGAGCCGAACGCCGAGATCAGGTAGTTGGCCTTCAGCCGCACGATTTGCTCCTCGTCCTCGCACCAGTCGCCGTTGTCGTCCTGCTCTGTGCGGCAGAACTCCACGCCGGTGATGCGGCCATCCTCCCTAGTCAGCACCTTGCGCGGCGACAGGAACGGGTGGAACTCGCAGTTCTCTTCCCTGGCCAAATCCATCTCCTCCGGCACCGGACTGATGGTTGTGAAGCCTTTGCGGAACACCACAAACACTCGGCGGGCGCCGCAGCGCAGCGCCGAAGTGGCGCAATCGAAGGCGGTGTCGCCGGCGCCAAGCACGATGACGGAGCCGCTGAGCTGCGGCAGCGAAGGTCCACCGCCTCCGCCGCAGCCGCACATGCCTGGCTTTGAAGCGGCTGCCACCAGCGGCAGAAACTCCTTAGACGTGTAGAATCCCTGCTCAACCGTGAGCCCCTTGAACGCTGGAATCAGTTTCGGATTCGGCAGCCCGAAGCCCAGGAAAGCGCAGGCGTAGCCCTCGGACTTCAGCGAGGCCAGAGTTCGTCCGGCCTTGACTGAAAGCGGAGCCTCGAGCCGGATGTTGACGCCGAGGTCCTTCACTAGCTGCACTTCGTAGTCGACCACGTTGAATGGCAGACGGAACTGCGGTATCTCGGTGCTGCTCAGGCCGCCAACCGTGGCAGAGCGCTCGAAAATGTCCACCCGGCTGTAGCCGAGTCTGGCGAGAAACGTGGCGCAGCTGAGGCTGGCCGGGCCGCAGCCGATCAGCGCCACGGGCTGCTGGTAGGCCGGCAGGTCGCGATTTCCGGCCAGTTCCGGTGGCACCACCTGCGGCAGACGCATCTGCATGAACGTCTCGGTGGCGAAGTGCTGAAGTCCCCCGATGTTGATGGGGCCCTCCTCACTGGCGTACAGGTTGCAGCCTCCGACGCAGAGGTCGCTGGTCGGGCACACCATGCCGCAGGTGAGCCCGAGTGGATTGTCGGAAAAGATCGACCTAGCCGCTCCGTAGTAGTTCTTGTTGGCTATTGAAGTAATGAACGACTTGACGTCTATCTGGGTTGGGCAGCCTTTCTGGCAAGGAGCGTCGGCACACTTCAGACAGCGGGCAGCTTCGCGCAGGGCGCCCCGCTCGGATAGCGTCGTGTGCTTGATGTCGCGAAAGTCGCGCTCCAAGGGATGACAGGTGCTGCAGTTTTTGTCCTTGTTGCGCTTCCAGTGAGCCTTGCCCTGAATAAATAATGGGTAATGATTTGGTTCTGTATTTATTCTGTACTTTTACTAGTGGCTACATTATTCCGAATTGGCCCTAAGTAGCGGCACTGTTAATGGCTCTTCTCTTTGTACATTGGGTATAACAGCTTTCTGACGTTTTTATTGAGCCAAAAGTTATTGTGCCCTAGGTCGGGCGGGCGTGCATTGGGTGAACAATAAAAACTATCCTATCTTAGTCAGACTCGTTTCTCAGTCGTTCAGACGGCCACCGATAAATAAATAAACGGGAGAGATTATATACTTCTATTCCGCAGAAAGGAGAGCGAGGAATCCATTTTTCCTTCCCTAAAGATAGCTGGTGCGATGGAGTGGTGGGCGTTAGCTATGTACATTGTTTCAGAATGGAGAGCAAGGAATCCAGTTTTCTTTCCCTAAAGATAGCTGGTTAGCTGGTGCGATGGGGTGGCGGGCGTTAGCCGTTAGCTATGTACATTGGCTCAGAATGGAGAGCGAGGAATCCAGTTTTCCTTCCCCAAAGATAGCTGGTGCGATGGGGCGGTGGTTGTTAGCTATGTACATTGGCTCAGAATGGAGAGCGAGGAATCCAGTTTTCCTTCCCCAAAGATAGCTGGTGCGATGGGGTGGTGGGTGTTAGCTATGCACATTGGCTCAAAATGGAGAGCGAGAAATCCAGTTTTCCTTCCCTAAAGATAGCTGGTGCGATGGGGTGGATGGTGCTAGCTATGTACATTGGCTCAGAATGGAAAGCGAGGAATCCAGTTTTCTTTCCCTAAAGATAGCTGGTTAGCTGGTGCGATGGGGTGGCGGGCGTTAGCCGTTAGCTATCTACATTGGCTCAGAATGGAGAGCGAGGAATCCAGTTTTCCTTCCCTAAAGATAGCTGGTGCGATGGGGTGGCGGGTGTTGGCTATGTACATTGGCTCAGAATGGAGAGCGAGGAATCCAGTTTTCCTTCCCCAAGGATAGCTGGTGGGATGGGGTGGCGGGTGTTGGCTATTTACATCGTCCAAAGTTAGATCCTGGAGTCTGTCAATAGCGCTTTTCTATTCTCTATTCCCTTTCCTTTTCAAGTTAACGTGTGTTGTGGTCCTTGCGCACACTTTAGGAAATCACACAGGCACGCACCTTTTTACACATACTGGTGGATGAAGTTAGGAATGAAATATGCAAAAATACATGAAATCCTTGATAATAATAGAAACATCTTCTGGCCAGGGTAAAAATCCTTAATATGCAGGAACACACACTAGCTAGTGACTGGCCTTTTCATTGCCGCAATGTCAAAAGGGATTTAAAGTTCTGTATGAGCTGACTATTCCCTTTTCCTCGCTCAATGCAAGGCTTTATCTTCAAAGTACTCAAAAAAGCTGTGCTTCACGTGTATGCCTCCGTCCCCATTCACGCCCGCACTGCCTCAATTGCCCACGTCAATCGCTAATGAAGCGCCGAGCCTCCTGTGTCAGTGCAATGCAACCCAAGCGGCTAACGGTTTGTTGCCAGCCAGGCAACCCAGGCTTAAAGAGTGAGAAAGTACTAAGCTGCTGGGCGCAGAAAAAGAGTACAAGAGAAAATTAACCAAGTGGAAGAAGCAAAATCACTACATGTTACTTACACATTGTAAAACAGAAATCCATGTTTTCTGTTTCGTCCTAAATAGTTAACCACGGATAACTCAATAACAAATCATTTGCTTATAGCTTATGAATTTTACTTCTCAGTACCCGAGATTTGCTCACGCTGCTGCCATGCAAGAAAACCCCATACGTTCTCAAATGTTCCTTGGCTTCGTATCGCTAGTTGGATAGGCTTCTGCGGAGTTGCACTCCAGCAAGGCCAGAGACAGATAAAAGAGTTTATCTGCAAAAGCCGTTTGAGTTGGGAGTTCTCATTTACAGAAAAAAAGTGTTTACGCACCGCCAAGAACGGGTTGCCTCTGCCGTTATTCACAGCTAGTTGACAACAATTCTCATAGAAAATCGTTGGGAGCGACAATCTTTGCTCGGATATGTCAAGGTTGAAGACGGTCAATAGCATCGCGAAACTTGATAACATACCCATATATCTGACTAAGAATACTTTACTGACGCCTTAAGTCTTCCCTAATATTTCTAATCACCTACTATGGCACATTCATAAGCCACCCCTGACATTTATTAGCCACCCCTGACATTCATTAGCCACCCCTGACATTCATAAGCCACCCCTGACATTCATCAGTCACCCCTGACATTCATTAGCCACCCCTGACATTCATTAGCCACCCCTGACATTCATCAGTCACCCCTGACATTCATCACTCACCCCTGACATTCATCAGTCAGCCCTAACATTCATAAGCCACCCCTAACATTCATCAGCCACCCCTGACATTCATTAGCCACCCCTGACATTCATTAGCCACCCCTGACATTCATCAGTCACCCCTGACATTCATAAGCCACCCCTGACATTCATCAGTCACCCCTGACATTCATTAGCCACCCCTGACATTCATCAGTCACCCCTGACATTCATTAGCCACCCCTGACATTCATCAGTCACCCCTGACATTCATTAGCCACCCCTGACATTCATCAGTCACCCCTGACATTCATAAGCCACCCCTGACATTCATTAGCCACCCCTGACATTCATCAGCCACCCCTGAAATTCATAAGCCACCCCTGACATTCATAAGCCACCCCTGACATTCATAAGCCACCCCTGACATTCATCAGCCACCCCTGAAATTCATAAGCCACCCCTGAAATTCATAAAGTCTCCGCTGACATTCATAAAGCCTCCACTGACAAATTCATAAAGCTACCCTTGACACATTCACATAAAGCCATCTCGACTCTCCTTACCTTTTTAGTCAGAGCAGTTGGCACTGCATTGGCATGCGGCCTAATCACTGGGTTGAGCTGCAGAATGCTCTCGATATCCTGCGCATGCTTGCTCATCAGATCCGACATGGCTGCTTCCGGTAAATTGTATATAGCTAGCAATGCTAATTCTAAGTTGCATTCACGCAGTCCAGGGTTGCTGTTGCGCCCAGGGGAGACAAGTCAGGTGATAGGCTGAACTCTATAATTTATAGACACCTAAGGCAGTGATATTATGCAGCTGATAAGCGCTGGGGCCCTGGGGAGGGGGGAGGCTCGCCCCCTAAGCTCGTGTACAAGCTCTGCGTGTAGTTTAGTCAGTGCCTCACCTTATCTCGGGCAGAGAGATACCTAGTATTAGCGCCATGGAGTTCATTTGTTTGTACAATTAGCGACAAGTAAAGTGGTGAAGTGATAGTTTTAGTGACAGAAAATGAGTTTATTTTAAACTGACAAGCAACTAACTCGTAGGTTCGCCACACAGTGCAGTCACTACACGGGACGAAATTCTATGTACGAAGCATTTTAAGTACATCGTCACATTTAATCACGTGAAATTTAACTAGTTCACTATGCAAATACGTGGATCTGGTCTATGATCTGTGGTCTAATTTTCTGCATATTGCACTGTCTAATGTTGTTGGTTCAAGTTTCTGCATATTGCTCTGTCTAATGTTGTTGGTTCAAGTTTCTGCATATTGCTCTGTCTAATGTTGTTGGTTCAAGTTTCTGCCTATCGCTCTGTCTAATGTTGTTGGTTCAAGTTTCTGCATATTGCTCTGTCTAATGTTGTTGGTTCAAGTTTCTGCCTATTGTTCTGTCTAATGTTGTTGGTTCAAGTTTCTGCATATTGTTCTGTCTAATGTTGTTGGTTCAAGATTCTGCCTATTGTTCTGTCTAATGTTGTTGGTTCAAGTTTCTGCCTATTGTTCTGTCTAATGTTGTTGGTTCAAGATTCTGCCTATTGTTCTGTCTAATGTTGTTGGTTCAAGTTTCTGCCTATCGCTCTGTCTAATGTTGTTGGTTCAAGATTCTGCCTATTGTTCTGTCTAATGTTGTTGGTTCAAGTTTCTGCCTATTGTTCTGTCTAATGTTGTTGGTTCAAGTTTCTGCCTATTGTTCTGTCTAATGTTGTTGGTTCAAGTTTCTGCCTATTGTTCTGTCTAATGTTGTTGGTTCAAGATTCTGCCTATTGTTCTGTCTAATGTTGTTGGTTCAAGTTTCTGCCTATTGTTCTGTCTAATGTTGTTGGTTCAAGATTCTGCCTATTGTTCTGTCTAATGTTGTTGGTTCAAGATTCTGCCTATTGTTCTGTCTAATGTTGTTGGTTCAAGATTCTGCCTATTGTTCTGTCTAATGTTGTTGGTTCAAGTTTCTGCCAATCGCTCTGTCTAATGTTGTTGGTTCAAGTTTCTGCCAATCGCTCTGTCTAATGTTTTTGGTTCAAGTTTCTGCCTATCGCACTGTCTAATGTTGTTGGTTCAAGTTTCTGCCAATCGCTCTGTCTAATGTTGTTGGTTCAAGTTTCTGCCTATCGCACTGTCTAATGGTGTTGGTCAAATGTTTTATGTTTCTATGTATATATCTTCTACGAGCATGTGATCCTTTCTTAGTATCTGTCTCACTGCCTCACATTTCACCAGTGCATAGTCTTTCTGTGTACTATTTAATTGCAGTAGGTCCTTTTATCCATCCCATTTCTTTATTGGTCAGTCTGGTTGTCCATAAAAATCATTCCACAAAGACCTTCCTGCACTCCATAGAGCCCCAATTTTCACAGATGATTGACTCACAAAATGGACTCGCAGAATTCCGGAGCAGCTCCATCAGAAACTGAATTCTTTCATCTCTGGGCAAAAATGAAAGCAACTCTGATTGCAAAAACTAAAGTTCTCCAGCACCGACTGAATGAACTGAATGATCCAGCCCTGGACTAATTCCTTTGCATTCCGCATGGGGCAGGATATTAATGCATTAATATATAGAAATAAACTGCCATATAGGCGTAAATTGAAATTATCAATCAGCCCGAAAAAATGATTGAAAGCATTCAATATAATCGCGACCCCCAGCTCCCAGGCCACCCAAGCTCAATGGTATTAAGAAACTGCAAAAAACCCGAGAAGAGTCTGAGGAGGAAACAGCTCTCCCCCCCACAAATCTTCCAAGTCAACGAGGCTTCCCATGGTTTTTCTCTCCTTCTCCTAATCTTTCTCCCAAATTTCTCCTCTTCATTTCCCAGTCAAACTGGTCGATTTTCAGCCGAGCCTTGCAGCCCAGAAGTCGCAGGGCACCGCAGAACTTGCGGTCAAGCAAAGCGCGAAACTTAGCGTAGCTGTATATGAGCTCATTTATGAATAAAACTGCTCATACATCCTATATAGTAATAGCACATATAGCCTTAGGCGTCAACTAGAGGCCATCCGCAACCCTCACACTCCTTTCTCGCCTCTTCTTTGCTCAATTCATTTTTCATAACTGGCCGTTCAATAAAGCCACGGGATGAAAACTTCTCCACCGCGGCAGGGGGGCGAAGGGGAGACGAGCAAGAAATTAAAATGCTAGCTGAGCTTCTGGGTCGGAATGAGATGTGAATCCGGTGCGGAATGGCGCTATGCGGGCTGCTGGGCCGGCTCAACTTTAATTGGATTTTTCATCTCCCGCCTATCCCCCAGACTTTTCACACAGACTTATTGTGGCAGAAACAGACTGGCAAATGTAAATATGTATTCATTGAGGACTTATGGTCAAAATTTCAGGGTGTTTAGGACGCGGTGAAATGCTGGGGGCGTTGCTTAGACAACGATAAGTCAACGGTTGGGCATTCAGAATAAAAGAAAAGACAGTGTCTCATGCATGGACAACTAGAGTAGTTGTCCACTCTAGTTGTCTACTCTAGTTGTCCATGGTCTCATGCCATAGAAAGATCAATGAAAAGTGTCTCAGGCCATGAAGATCGCAAAAGGCATATTATGAAAAGCAATCATAGAAATTAAATACTCCCAGAATGTAAGCGCATTATCCGTGGTTCAATCTCGTCAGAAATTTTGAAAGCATTGACTTCCCAAAATAACTATTAAACCATTGAAAAATTCCATTTTCATAGGCTCTAATGCGTTTTAATATAGTCTTTTGAATTCTATTTTCGTCATTTTGCATTCCGTTTAGACAGTTGCGCCAGTACTGAGCAAAGGAGTTTTTTCTCAGACAGAACTTATTAATTCTTTTTGCTGCATTTCATCCTTTCTCAATTCTGATCTTCGGTGCTTCACCGTGTATCTTTGATCAACTGAATTACCTTTTTCCGTCTATGTCGGTCTAATGGACGAGACCTAACCTTCTGGGAAATGGGAATTCTCAACTTGGCTGACAAAAGCAATAGGCTCAAGCGCTCGTGCATGTGACAAGCAATCTAACACAGCTGAGCCGCGTTAACGCGTGGGGAAATGCCAAAAGTCATAGTTTGTCTCAAGAAGAAAGTATGTTTTAGACAGACCTTGCTCAAACTCAAGAGAGCTGATAGCTTAGTGGTTGGAGCGTCAGACTCACGACTTACAAGTCGGGGGTTCGATTCCGAATACCAACTGGAACAATTTGTGTCTTTAAGCAAGACACTTTCCCTGCATTGCTTCAGTTCACCCAGCTGTAAAATGAAAATGGGTGCCAGCATTAGCCGGGGTAATTGAGGGTGTGTGTGGCGACCCCCCAGTCCTTGGACTGAACAGCCGTACGCAGCCTTCAGATGCACCGCGCAATAGCTGCGGCTGAGCTGTCGGTTGCACATCTGCCCATTGGGACAGGTGTAATCAATTATAGCTCGGATTACTATATTATTACTCGAACACATGATTACTCGAACACGCTCGAACACAGTACCTTGGAACTGCGAGACAGACTGCGGTCCCGGTGCCCGGTGCCACTGCTTGACCGTCTTCTCGCATTTCTGGCCACCAGCTAATTAGCATATGATGTCTTGAAATGAATGGCCGACTGAACTAAATTTAATAAAGGCCGAAATAAGCTCCCGAAAATAATTTTCAAGTAAAGATAGTCGCGTAATGACGGCCACCATAATAAAATTATCAGGCAGATTCTTGTAGGTAATCAGCGGCGGAACGATTTTCCATTGACATTTCAAGCCCAGAGTAGAAAGATAATTACTGTTCACTCCATTGATCTCTTTCTTCTTTTCTGGGGCCGACATAATATATAACCCATTTTGAATTTCAGTGAAAACAGGCCGTGGACTACCCTCACCCCGAGCTGTTCTATCGATATGCATTTCGTGCTCCGCACTTCTGTTGGCCATTGACATCCGAATTAGAAGCGGGCGGCGGTTGTACCATGATTTCCTAAGAAAGTGCTCCTTCATCAAATGAATCCATTCCGTGCCCGCTACTTTTGTCTATGGTTAATGCTTAGTGGCGCCCTCGAAATGATGAGACAACACAGCGCTGTCAATGGATTTGAAAGCAGGAATGAGATGGAATCCTCCGACACTGTCTGTCTGTCTGCCTGTCTGTCTGCCTGTCTGTCTGTCTGTCTGTCTGTCTGTCTGTCTGTCTGTCTGTCTGTCTGTCTGTCTATCTGTCTGTCTGTCTGTCTGTCTGTCTGTCTGTCTGTCTGTCTGTCTGTCTGATCTTTATGGCCTGAGACACTATTTTCATTGATCTTTATGGCCTGAGACACTGTTTTCACTGATCTTTATGGCCTGAGACACTGTTTTCATTGATCTTTATGGCCTGAGACACTGTTTTCATTGATCTTTATGTGTGCGCTTCAACCATAGACGAATAAAACCATGGGTCTTAAAGCATCAAAGCGCTGCTTCTAGGAAATTCGTAGTTTGAACGTCTGCTTCAACGTTGTTGAGCTAAATCGTCAGCTTTGGTGCATCTTTGACAGGATGTTGAAATAATCGTTAAGAAAATACGAGCTATGGACTCAATTTTCGGACCTGAGACACTTTTCATGATCTTTATGGCCTGAGACACTGTTTTCATTGATCTTTATGGCCTGAGACACTGTTTTCATTGATCTTTATGGCCTGAGACACTGTGTTCATTGATCTTTATGGCCTGAGACACTGTGTTCATTGATCTTTATGGCCTGAGACACTGTGTTCATTGATCTTTATGGCCTGAGACACTATTTTCACTGATCTTTATGGCCTGAGACACTGTTTTCACTGATCTTTATGGCCTGAGACACTGTTTTCACTGATATTTATGGCCTGAGACACTGTTTTCATTGATCTTTATGGCCTGAGACACTGTTTTCACTGATATTTATGGCCTGAGACACTGTTTTCACTGATCTTTATGGCCTGAGACACTGTTTTCATTGATCTTTATGGCCTGAGACACTGTTTTCATTGATCTTTATGGCCTGAGACACTGTTTTCACTGATCTTTATGGCCTGAGACACTGTTTTCACTGATCTTTATGGCCTGAGACACTGTTTTCATTGATCTTTATGGCCTGAGACACTGTTTTCATTGATCTTTATGGCCTGAGACACTGTTTTCACTGATCTTTATGGCCTGAGACACTGTTTTCACTGATCTTTATGGCCTGAGACACTGTTTTCATTGATCTTTATGGCCTGATACACTATTTTCATTGATCTTTATGGCCTGAGACACTGTTTTCATTGATCTTTATGGCCTGAGACACTATTTTCATTGACCTTTATGGCCTGAGACACTGTTTTCATTGATCTTTATGGCCTGATACACTATTTTCATTGATCTTTATGGCCTGAGACACTGTTTTCATTGATCTTTATGGCCTGAGACACTATTTTCATTGACCTTTATGGCCTGAGACACTGTTTTCATTGATCTTTATGGCCTGATACACTATTTTCATTGATCTTTATGGCCTGAGACACTGTTTTCATTGATCTTTATGGCCTGAGACACTATTTTCATTGATCTTTATGGCCTGAGACACTATTTTCATTGATCTTTATGGCCTGATACACTATTTTCATTGATCTTTATGGCCTGAGACACTGTTTTCATTGATCTTTATGGCCTGAGACACTATTTTCATTGACCTTTATGGCCTGAGACACTGTTTTCATTGATCTTTATGGCCTGAGACACTGTTTTCATTGATATTTATGGCTTGAGCTTTCAAGGAAGGATTTACTATGAATTAGCACTGCAACTGGCAACGTTTTTACCATAGACTACTATGAAATTTTCAGTAGCCAATCGGTGCGAACTGGAGCTTCGCGGAGCAAATTTGTTACCCCTTAAAATTTAATTCAAAAAAGCAATCTACGGTTTTATTCATCACATGGCTTCAAACCTCGTTTCAACACTACAGCGACTTTTGTGAAGACCGAAAAGCAGTCATCTGAAAATGTTCACCAACATTCAGGCGTATGCATTTAGCTTCTCAAGTTTCAACCAAATCGTTTTTTTGTTGTTAAACTTCAGGTCGAGTGCTCCGTGTCTGTGTGAGAGTCAATGTTTCTGCTCTGCACTCTGTGAGCATGCTCACTGATTCTCGGACGGCTTAAAAATGTTGCAAGAGAGCGGTGCATGGCTCAATGTATAACGGTTGAGATGTTCAGGGTTTGAAAGCAGCTTAAAAATTGAGTAGGCTCAGAAGACAGCATACTGTTCAGCAATTGCAGTGCACTTCCTAAATTCCTTTGAAAACAATCCCCTCAGTCAGGCCCGGCTGCCCCTCAAATCCCAAGCCTCGCCCATTTCTCTTAGTCCTCCGGTTCGTCTCTCCTCCTCTTCTCACTGGTTCAATTTGCCCTCAGCCAATGGCGATTCATCCAGCAGATTAAAGATGGATTTCCTAAGCTGCTGAGCGAGTGAGGGAGAGAGACACAGAGAGATTGGGGGAGAGGCCCTCATAACTGAGACAGAGTAACTGCCCAGAGATTGAGATGCTGGTCACGATCTTGAGCTGAGCTCCAACCGAGAAGACAACCTCAGCTGAGCACCGCGGGTATTCAATTTGAACAAAAAGCCACGAACTGAGACAAGCTGAGCACCGCGGGCATGTCCTCAACAGCCGGGAACCCAGTCATCGAGCTGAATGTCGGCGGTGTCATCTTTGCCACCACGCTGGAGACGCTGCGGAGCGAGTCCGACAGCCTTCTGGCCGAGTGGTTTCAACAGCCGGAGAGGCACCTGGCCAAGGACAGCCAGGGCCGCTTCTTCATCGACCGGGACGGCCAGGCGTTCGGCCAGCTGCTCAACTGCCTTCGCGATGGCGGCGACGCCCCCGTGGTGGTCTCCTCGTCCAGCATCTGCAGCCGACTCCGACTGCGCACCGAGGCCACCTTCTACGGCTTGAAAGGCGTCCTGGCGTCGTTGGACCGCGGCTGTCCGCAGCCGGGCTTCGACGCTGCCGGCCCCGCGTCCGCCTGCATCACCGTCGGCTACCGCGGCACCTTCGCCTTCGGACGCGACGGCCTCGCCGACGTGAAATTTCGCAAGCTGACGCGCATCCTGGTGGCCGGGCGCATCTCTCTGTGCCGCCAGGTGTTCGGCGACACGCTGAACGAGAGCCGCGACCCGGACCGCGGCGAGGACGACAGGTACACCAGCCGGTTCTTTCTCAAGCACAACATCCTTGAGCAGGCCTTCGAGATGCTGTACGACGCCGGCTTCAGCATGGTGGGCTCCTGCGGCTCCGGCACCAACAGCAGCATGACGGACGTGAAGCCGGGCCAGGACAACGAGGAGACGAAGTGGCAGCACTACAATGAGTTTGTGTTCGTCAGGAACTGACAGCTCCTGTTTCAGAAGAGAAATTCAAACTAGCTGTTGAAGAGTGATTTCAAATTGGTTTTAGACTACTCATTTAACTGTCACTTTTAATGTCTGTAGTATTTAATTATTGCCCATGAAATGGAAATATATTTTCCGCTCATTTCTAGTCTTCTAGATCACATTAATAACTCTATCAGCTCTTCAACCAAAGCTTTCATTGCTTCTTCGCTACGAGCTGCTCTACTTCAAGTAATATTTGATGGATACGAAATGATTAATGATAGTCTGTCGGTTTGTAAGTTAAAAGGTCACCGCATCCGCGAGTGAAGGGCGGCGACAGAAGTAGCTACTCGTAGGGGAGAGGCGCCAAACAGAAGATGAAAAAGGGCGCCAAACAGAAGATGAAAAAGGGCGCCAAACAGAAGATGAAAAAGGGCGCCAAACAGAAGATGAAAAAGGGCGCCAAACAGAAGATGAAAAAGGGCGAAGGGCGCCAAACTGAAAGAGAAAAAGCGCCAAAACGAATGATAAGGAGGGCGCCAAACTGAAAGGGAAAAAAGACCTTTTTCCGTTCGGCGCCAAACCGGGCGGCGCCAAACTGAAAGGGAAAAGGATGCCAAACAGAATATTAAAAAAGGCACCAAACCAAAAGAGAAAATGGGCGCCAAACTAAAAAATATATAAGAGGTGCCAAATCAAAATAGAAAAAAAGCGCCAAACCGAAAGAAAGGGCGCCAAACTGAGGGTGAAAAGAGGCGCCCAAATGGAAAAAAGAAGGTGGCGGGAATCTTATCTGGAAAAGGACGCCAAACAAAACGAGAAAGAGGCGCCATAGACAGAGGAAGTCGCGTCAGAACTCGACAGACTTTACTGCAGCCATTCAAACCGGCCGCAAGTCGCAAGCGAGAGCCAGCTGGCACAGGAAGACAGTCTGCATGGGCACAGGACCGGGTACGCGCTGGTGTCACTCGCAAACTCGCCGAAACTAATGAAGCTTCAGCCAAAAAGCTTGCTGTTTCTAAGAAAACTAGAAAATCAATTGGCCAATTCTCATCAGGGCAGCTGTCACCTGGAGCCGCCTGGCCGCAACAGACATTCCTCAGTTCTCAAAGCTTAACTTCTCCCATAAGTTCCTTGCTGGGCCACTGTTGGGAAATAAAGCCAAGAAGCTTTTAATTAAATTACGCTGTCAGCAACAGAACGAAGCAGGACAAAAAGAATTTTCTGAATAAAAGTGCAGCCAGACAGAGAAACACCGCGGGTACCTGTGGATATACAGCACATAAAAGAGGTTCTCGTACAACTTTGGCTGGGGCAAAACGGCTACTGCAGTGCAGGATTATATTTACGTAGTTGATGGATGACTGCATTGCTGCTTCTGAAGCCAGAATCCATCATTCTCTGGCTCAACTAGCTGAATATTTTGTGTTTCTGAGAGCCCTGCAGTCTCCTGAGAAGGTTTTTAGCAGAATTCTACCTGTTCAAACAGCATTAGTGCCGCGACCGGTTAGAGAGCATGCTAGAGTACATTGGTGTTTGATTTGGTCTTGAGTTCACGAACTCTGACGCATGCAGCTAAAGTATTAATCAGATGGGATATTGTTCCCATGCACGAGACTATCGACATCTACTCTCCTATGTAGTCAAAATACCACTCCTAATCCGCCCTCAGAGAATCCGTGTTGAAAAAGCACTCCCAATCCACAGAGAATCATTCCCAGTCCACAGAGAATCACACCCAATTAACAGAGAATCACACCCAATCCACAAAGAATCACTCCCAATCCACAGAGAATCACTCCCAATCCACAGAGAATCACTCCCAATCCACAGAGAATCACTCCCAGTCCGCAGAGAATCATTCCCAGTCCACAGACAATCACTCCCCGTCCACAGAGAATCACCTCCAATCCACGGACAATCACTCCCAATCAACAGAGAATCACTCCCAATCAACAGAGAATCACTCCCAATCAACAGAGAATCACTCCCAGTCCACAGAGAATCACTCCCAATCCACAGTCACTCCCAATTTAAAAAGAGTCACTTCTAGCGCCACCCTAATAACCCGCTAAAACGAATTCAATGCTTGAATAAAAATAATGAGTTCAGAACACTTCCCTTCCGAGTCTCCATGGATACTTACTGACTGCGTCACCGACTCTGCTGTTTTGGCTCGAACTGAGACACCCCACTTAATCACGGTTTAAAACCCGTAAGGATAGATCAAGCACAGCCCCACAAAATCTTCCTGACAAGACGAGAATTAAATTTAATCGATAGTTTAAAAAAGCCTTTCAACGCTTGGAAAAGAGTGACTTCGGCCTTCTTTATTGTATTTTTAATGACGATTCGCAATTCCTACCATGCAGTATTGCCTTCAAGCTGGTAAACCCGGTATGCCATGCTCAAATTCAGTCAGAATTCTTATCATTCATAATTAACGAATACCGCTAATCATCTCTTACAGGAGCTTAGCGAAGCGTTGTCAATGCCTATTCAAGTAAAACAAGTAAACTTTACTGTGTGACAGTAGCTGGCCGCCTGTATCTGTTAGGAATAATTCTCAATAATTCATTAGACGTTTCGAAGAAACGTATGTTTGAGCCAAAACCTCTAAGGTACGGAGCGATCTAGAGCCAAGGCTGAATTATTAACATCCGTGATGCTACTCCATCATTTCTTCTTATGCGTCTGCATTGAAAAAAACTTCCATTTTTAACAAGGTTTCTTTAAAGAGTTCGCGATGCTTTTTCATAGAAACATAAAAAGGCCGAAATGTGCGTGTTGTACTCCATGACTGTTTTTAATGAGCTGAGAATGGGACATTGGGGTGTCAGATGGGTTGATATTGGTGTCAGGTGTGTTAACATTGATGGCCATGTTGGTGTCAAAAGGGGCAAGCATTGTGCCGAAATGATAAGCTACAACAAAAAACACATTTACGATTGTAAACTGTAAACTGTAAACTGTTCTTTAACAAGAAAATATTCTTTCACAGTTATATTTTTAGCAAAAAATCGCAACACACTATTTTAAGAATATAAAAGGAGACTGCAAAAAACTGCAAATAATATCGTAAGTGAAAAAAATAATGAAAAAATAAATAAACTAAATAGCTATCGATAACAACTGAAATGCAACATGAGCGTTAAAATATTATTACTTGTAGAGTTACTGTGTGCGTTAGCTGTCTCGCTTAACTTTTCTCCAAATAAAAACAATACAATACTATTTTATTATTATTTTCTAAACGAATAAAACTTCGTGATTTCTGAAAACCAGAAAACTATCAACCTAAACTATTAAGTGGGGTAGGCGTCTGGTCCATTCAGTTTTACGAGGTAGGTAGGGGGTTGGAAAGCTACGGAGTGGGGTGGGGCGTCTGGTCCAATCAGTTTTCGGGAGGGGTAGGGAAGCTACGGAGTGGGGTGGGGCGTCTGGTCCAATCAGTTTTCGGGAGGGGGTAGGAAAGCTACGAGTGGGGTGGGGCGTCTGGTCCGATCAGTTTTCGGGAGGGGTAGGAAAGCTACGGAGTGGGGTGGGGCGTCTGGTCCAATCAGTTTTCGGGAGGGGGTAGGAAAGCTACGGAGTGGGGTGGGGCGTCTGGTCCAATCAGTTTTCGGGAGGGGGTAGGAAAGCTACGGAGTGGGGTGGGGCGTCTGGTCCAATCAGTTTTCGGGAGGGGGTAGGAAAGCTACGGAGTGAGGTGGGCGTCTGGTGGGGGTAGGAAAGCTATACGTTGTGGGGTGGGTGCCACTTACAGAGCTCCCTCACTGCACCAGGCAGTCGATACAGGCGTGCCCGCTCTCGCCCTGAGGAATTTCCACAAAGTCGGGCATGGCTCTGGCCAGATAGGTCAAAGTGCCGTATCTTCCGCTGGGCGCTGAGTCGTAGAAGTGCAAGCAGACGCCGCATGCGCCACCGCAATGCAGGCGCGCAGTCTCGCTCAGCCAGTAGTTGCTATCGAAGTCGCGGCGGTTGATGACTCGCTCAACGCAGCAGCGATTGGCATCGCCTCTCTGCTCAGCCTGGTCCAGCAGGAACAGCCAGTTGGCGCGATGAACCAGCTGCTCAACCTGAAGCACGAGGCCAAGATTGATCCGGCCGGCTGGGTCCACTTCAGGCAGGCGGACCAGCAGGCTGAGGGCTTCCACAATTAGCTGGCGATATTCCGGCACCGGCACGCGGGTGATAATAGACTCCACCTGCGTAAGGCATTTACAGTACATGAAATTAGGTATAGAGCAGGGTCGGCAAACTCCGGCCCGTGGGCCATGGGCCACAAAGACCCTCGGGTCTTTTGAAACTTCACAATAGCAATCTGTCCCGCTTCCAGTATATGTCTCTTCTCAGCTCTCTTCTTTTTTCTCCCCTCTCCTCTTTTCTCTCTCTCTTCTCTTCTTATCTCTCTCTTCTCTTCTCTTCTCTCTCCACTTTTCCTCTTCTCCTCTCCCCTCTCCTTTCTCCCCTCTCCTCTCTTCTCTCTCATCTCCCCCTACCCACTCTTCTTTCATGTCCCATCTCCTCTCTTGTCTCTCATCTCCCCTCCGCTCTCTTCTCCTCTTCTTTTTTCTCTCTTCTTCTCCTCTTCTCCTCTCCCCTCTCCTTTCTCCCCTCTCCTCTTCTCTCTCTCACCTTCCCTCTCCTCTCTTCTCTCTCATCTCCCCCTCCCCACTCTTTTCTTTCATGTCCCATCTCCTCTCTTGTCTCTCATCTCCCCTCCGCTCTCTTCTCCTCTTCTTCTCTCTCTCTCTTTTCTTCTTTTCTCTCCTCTTCTCCGCTTCTCCTCTTCTCCGCTTCTCCTCTTCTCCGCTTCTCCTCTCCCCTCTCCTTTCTCCTCTCTCATCTCTTCTCTCTCATCTCCCCTCTCCCCTCTTTTCTCCCCACTCCCCTTCCCGTTCTCCTCTCCCTCTTCTCTCATCTCATCTCTCTGACTCGCAGTCAAGCCCTAGAGAAAAGTTTAAGTTAAAACAGTTTGCCCCTGCTCCAGAGCACAATTTTTATGGAGAGGCGAAGACAGCCAGTTGCCCAGTGCAACCCCCCCCCTACCTGCAGGGCAAATTTGACCTCCCCGGCGGTCATTTCGCGCGTGAGATGCTGGCCGATGACTTCGCCTCGAATGCTGAGCCCGTCCGTCCGTTCAATGAGTCGCCAGATGTTATTGTAGAAGCCGCTCGGCACGCGGTTGAGAGCGCCGTCAATTTTTCGCCGACGAATCCACTGGCCGCCCGGCAGCTGGAGCTGTCCGCCGCCTCGGCTGGCTGGCCAGCAACCGAATCAATTCTCTTGCCCTGCTCCTAGAAGCAAGATGTTGTTTGATAAAGGATGCTGGCTAGATATGTAGAAAATTGGCTCCTGGGTTGTCATGCGGTTAACACCTGTGAGGGCCAATCCCAAGGCACAGACAGTGTACATTCCTGACGATTAGAAAATCAGGGCCGCTGTACACCCAAGGACTACTCAAGTATGGCTGAAAATTTGCCTGACAATATGGCAGCCATATCGCAACTCCTCCAGAAGACTCACCGCTTGCAAAGCGAACAGCACTGCATCCGAGCTCATAGTTGGACTGGCATCGGCGATTGCAGAGCCCGCTGTTTGTGCGGCGGTACTGACGACAACCAGGCTGGGTGCGAACGGCACCGGCGAGGACCGCTGGCTCTGACGGCGCTGCTGCAGTGAGCGGCCCATCTCGGTCTCGTTGCGCGACAAGATGCACAGACGGGCCTGGTCGCCAAGTCCGACTTGAGCGTGTGTGGCAGTGTGCAGGGGTGTTGCAGAGTTGCCATGAGCAAAATTTCTAACAAATATACATTATATGTGTCATTATTTCGTCACATAGGAGAATCATTGGAAAGAAATGGATTAATTTCTGTAATACACTGGGCTGCCGCGACGCTACCGCTCAAACATGGTTGCTGCGAGGCCAATGATGAAACGTGGTTTTTGTGATATGCCAATATCGAAATGCTCATGTTTCAGAATTCATGTACAATCCGTAAGGTCGATATACTTGAAGTATACGAGTATAGCCATCAGGTCATTGGGTAGTAGGCTATAGGTTTAGGTAGCAAAAATATAATTAGCACGCAATCATGATTAGCTTACTATACTCGGCTCGAAATTCTTTGCCACTAAGCAAATAGTGAAGCAAAGTTTTCATTGCGAACGGGCTTAGGCTAAGCAGATGTTCCGTAGCTTCGTCCGCTGAAAATTAAAATTAAAATTTGCTTACTGTTTTGTAAGCAATGATAGAAACACTGAGTGAGGTGGGTGTCGGGGTAGGAATTTAAGGCGGAGTGAGGTTGGTGTCGGGGTAGGAATTTAAGGCGGAGTGAGGTGGGTGTCGGGGTAGGAATTTAAGGCGGAGTGAGGTACGTGTCGGGTAGGAATTTAAGGCGGAGTGAGGTGGGTGTCGGGGTAGGAATTTAAGGCGGAGTGAGGTACGTGTCGGGTAGGAATTTAAGGCGGAGTGAGGTGGGGTCGGGGTAGGAATTTAAGGCGGAGTGAGGTGGTTGTCGGGTAGGAATTTAAGGCGGAGTGAGGTGGGTGTCGGGTAGGAATTTAAGGCGGAGTGAGGTACGTGTCGGGTAGGAATTTAAGGCGGAGTGAGGTGGGTGTCGGGGTAGGAATTTAATGAGGTTACGTGTCGGGTAGGAATTTAAGGCGCAGTGATGTGGGTGTCGGGTAGGAATTTAGGGCGGAGTGAGGTGGGTGTCGGTAGGAATTTAGGGCGGAGTGAGGTGGGTGTCGGTAGGAATTTAGGGCGGAGTGAGGTGGGTGTCGGGGTAGGAATTTAATGAGGTTACGTGTCGGGTAGGAATTTAAGGCGCAGTGATGTGGGTCAGTCTTGGCCAGCATGCTGAGGTACACAAGAATCTCTTGAGTTAGCATGCCCAGCGTGATGTCGTTGCCACAGGCGCTCTTGATTAAATCGGCCAGTACAGCGGACGATTTCGGCGAGGTTAAAACGCAGTCCTCTGGCTCTGGCGGTAACCCGATGGTGACTTGTTTCTGACGGACCAGCAGATCCGTGAGACAGATTGGTAGAGTTTCAACGCGCTTGTCAAGCATTCCAGCCGTATAGCGGACCAGCCACCACTGCTTGAGACTGCCGGCGTGCTCGTACAGCTCCTTGACCAGGTCCCGAACTGTCGTTGGAGCACCGTTTTTGTCTCGCCAGCCTGTGTCGTAGCTGGGGCCTCTGTGGGTTTATGTAGTTTATATTGTGCTTTATATGCTTTAAACGTATGCCTTATAGCTGTATTTATTATCCGACGGTCTGAATGCTATATTATCTGATGGTCTGGATGCTATATTATCTGATGGTCTGGATGCTATATTATCTGATGGTCTGGATGCTATATTATCTGATGGTCTGGATGCTATATTATCTGATGGTCTGGATGCTATATTATCTGATGGTCTGGATGCTATATTATCTGATGGTCTGGATGCTATATTATCTGATGGTCTGGATGCTATATTATCTGATGGTCTGGATGCTATATTATCTGATGGTCTGGATGCTATATTATCTGATGGTCTGGATGCTATATTATCTGATGGTCTGGATGCTATATTATCTGATGGTCTGGATGCTATATTATCTGATGGTCTGGATGCTATATTATCTGATGGTCTGGATGCTATATTATCTGATGGTCTGGATGCTATATTATCTGATGGTCTGGATGCTATATTATATTATCTGATGGTCTGGATGCTATATTATCTGATGGTCTGGATGCTATATTATCTGATGGTCTGGATGCTATATTATCTGATGGTCTGGATGCTATATTATCTGATGGTCTGGATGCTATATTATCTGATGGGCTGGAGGGCTCTAATCACGCCCGGATTCTTACCTAGATGTGTATAGGTGATAAACTATATCGAACTGTTCGTAAAGCAGTTCCGATTGTTCCAATCTGGCCAGCAAGCTGTCTTCCCCAATTTCGGCTAGAGAAGCGCACGAATTGCGTCGCTTTTCCAGTGTTCGGTGATTGAAGGCTCGGCCGCCGGCCGCGCTCTGATCTGATGCGCCGATTACCATGCTGGACAAAGAGCTACCTGAGCTGCTCTCCAAAGACATCGGCTGGCGGAGCTTGCGATAGGCTGGCGCTGTGGTGAAGAATTTGGTTGCACATCGGAACTTGAACACCCGCTTTTCTTTTCTGTGCGCCAGTCACCCATCCCACTCTGCTTTTCTTTTCTGTGCGCCAGTCACCCACTTCACCTTGCTGCCCATACCTACCTCAATAACCCACCTCAATAACCACCCACCCACGTCTGCCTATTCCCCTAGTCGCCCACCCCACCCCGGCTAGTCTATCTCACACATTAGGTTAGCATTAGTATTAGGTTTAAGTTGTCAAAGCGAACAAAGGCAAACAAAAAAATACCGTCGTCTTCTTCCGAGTTCCACAGGTAAAACGGCGATAACGCTGTAAATTGTGGAAAGTTGGCTACACATAGTTCTTCTATTTTGAAGATAGTTAATAGAATAAGAAGTACTGCGTAAAGTAGTGTGGTTTGGTGAGTGGGGCACGGATAGAAAGAAGAGTGGGGTGGGTGACTAGGGCAGGGATAGACAGCGGAGTGGGGTGGGTGACTAGGGCAGTGATAGACAGCGGAGTGGGGTGGGTGACTAGGGCAGGGATAAACAGCGGAGTGGGTGGGTGACTAGGGCAGGGATAGACAGCGGAGTGGGGTGGGTGACTAGGGCAGGGATAGACAGCGGAGTGGGGTGGGTGACTAGGGCAGGGATAGACAGCGGAGTGGGGTGGGTGACTAGGGCAGGGATAAACAGCGGAGTGGGTGGGTGACTAGGGCAGGGATAGACAGCGGAGTGGGGTGGGTGACTAGGGCAGGGATAGACAGCGGAGTCGGGTGGGCGACTAGGGCAGGGATAGACAGCGGAGTCGGTGGGTGACTAGGGCAGGGATAGACAGCGGAGTGGGTGTGGTGACTAGGGCAGGGATAGACAGCGGAGTGGGGTGGGTGACTAGGGCAGGGATAGACAGCGGAGTGGGGTGGGTGACTAGGGCAGGGATAGACAGCGGAGTCGGGTGGGCGACTAGGGCAGGGATAGACAGCGGAGTCGGGTGGGTGACTAGGGCAGGGATAGACAGCGGAGTGGGGTGGGTGACTAGGGTAGGGATAGACAGCGGAGTGGGGTGGGTGACTAGGGCAGGGATAGACAGCGGAGTGGGGTGGGTGACTAGGGTAGGGATAGACAGCGGAGTGGGGTGGGTGACTAGGGCAGGGATAGACAGCGGAGTCGGGTGGGTGACTAGGGCAGGGATAGACAGCGGAGTGGGTTGGGTGACTAGGGCAGGGATAGACAGCGGAGTGGAGTGGGTGACTAGGGCAGGGATAGACAGCGGAGTTGAAGGATGTTGAAGTAAGGACTGCGTATCATCACTATTAATATTAATAAGGAAATATTAGCAAAACATAGTGGCTTACATTCATCCTCTAGTTGCTGCTCTACTGATCCAGACTCGATTTCTTTTTTCTCATTTAGCGGTAGTCCGTGCATCTCAGCGGATACTGCGCTGCTGAGCACGCATGATTTCTGCCGCTTCCAAGCTGCAAACTGTTCCTGTTGCCGGGCTGCTTGAGTGGCCGCCGCCGCTGCCGCCACACTGGCCATTGCGGTCGAAGTTGACGTATCGAACACACTCGAGGTGGGACGAATTCGACCGATGCAATGCAGCGTGCTAGTGGTGGCCCGGGCCTTGCCAAGCAGCTCGTCTGCAGTGCGAAACGTTGAGAGACGACAGTTTGTTTAAGGGCCTCAGAATCAGTTTTTTAGGGGTCAGTCTGTTTGGGGGTCAGTCTGTTTGAGGGGGGTCAGTCTGTTTGGGGTCAGTCTGTTTGGGGGCCAGTCTGTTTTGGGCGTCAGTTTGTTTAGGGGTCAGTCTGTTTAAGGGTCAGTCTGTTTAGGGGTCAGTCTGTTCAAGGGTTAGTCTGTTTAAGGGTCAGTCTGTTCAGGGGTCAGTCTGTTTGAAGGTCAAACGATTTTTTTCACGAAGCAGTGACACCGTCTGTTATCATTTGGCGCATTACCGCCTTCTTGGGTCCAGAAAGCTCATGTGGTCACGCAGCTGGTGTCCAAAAAATCCGAAAGGCGTCCCAGAGTGACACTGGAAAAGTTAATTGATTGACTAGAAACCTGATCACCCTTTTTAACAAAGCTTATAAGCAGCTTCGGTTACCTTCAGCTACACCTTTATGACCTCCAACCCAGCCTCTTAGATCATCACCGCTGAAGTAGTAGATGGATTTAAATTTTAATAAACTGCTCAAAACTGCTCACTATCTTTGAATGCGTTTACCAAAACCGAAAAGTTACAATATAAGGGTGTTTGTCGTCGAACCTTTGGTTCATTAAATCTTTGGTCGAACCGTGTTCAGAACCTATTATTCCCTTTGAG